>JAQIWG010004134.1:0-16582 GCA_034695025.1 Chamaedrilus cognettii | reverse complement strand
CAAAAAAGGCGAGCGAAAGAAACCACCATTCATCAGAAAATCAAACAAAGTTGCAAATTTTTGGATGCCTGATTGACTTCATTCAAATGCTAACTACCTATAAGCAAAATATAAATAGTATTTTAAAAAGAATACACATATAGTTGCATAATTGTGAAAATACAGAGTTATATCACCAAACCATCAATGCAAGTTAGAAATAGTCCTGTTAAGACTAACACTCATTAAAAATTTTTCAACAATTACCGCTCCTCACCTTCGTCAGACATCAGCACACATACGTACGTACCAAACACACAATCCCACACACAAGCAATTAATAGCACAAGCCCGCACAACAAATATTAATCACATAATCCGACACACAAAGTGCTACAATTTTAACACAGTCACACCTGTGGACACGCACCTGTGGACGAGCTGTGAGGTAGGGGGGAGTCAGATAATACGGGGGCACGATCCCCCTCGTTTTCCCGTTCCCTAGGCTCGCCTCAAGTCGCTTCAAATCTGCTAGCCCCCACTTAAATCTGACCCCCCCCAGCGCCCTCAGGGGCACCAGCTGGCCCAAAAGTCGAGCGCCTTTCATCAGAGACCCCGCTTCCCCCGGGGGATGCTCTCCCCTCACCCGTGCCTCCTCCCCTGGGTTGTCCGTGTTGTGGTCCTCGCTGAGGGGCCGGGCAACCCAGCGGCCCCCCAGAGTCCCGCCCACGCCCCTCATAGACCCCGTTGGGGCTCCCGATGGCCCATCGGAGCCCTTGATTGAGACAAAGGAGCCGAGAACGGCGCGACAGTCGCCGGCGTTAGCGACGTGCAACGTCGCGCCGTCAATATGCACCGTGCATGCACATGCACCAGATAGAGCCACCTGCACCAAACACTCACTTACTCACTGTTTTTACTTTGCTTTTACTTTAAGAGGACCTTCTCATGCAGTACTAAAATGGTGCCCATCGAATCATCGCCTTTCATATTAGAAAACATGGTGCGCAAGAAAGCTTGCAGTTCATATTTGCTTACTGCGGCAAAGATGAATATGAGCATTAGACTGATACTTCTGCAACCTATCCATTAACTAGCTATTTTTAAAATTTGCACCGAACAACCAGGGGCCTGTTTCTCTAACTTTAAGCCTAAACTTAATCCTAAATCAGATTTACATTTCTTTAATCCATTCACTGGCAGCCATGACGTCATCATTTGGTTTAGAGCATGTGGCAGTGCAGAGGTTTCACTAACAAACGATATAATTTGCCTACCACTTTCTTAAGAACTTCTTAAGACAAAAATTTGCCTAAGATATTTTGAGAAACAGACCCCAGGTCAGCACACTAGCTACATAAGGCTAATAAATAATCAATGCTCTACAAAATCTTTTTTATGCCTTCAAGTAATGTCGAAGGCATTAATTGAAGACATTCTCTTGAATAGAAAGAAGGGTAAGGTCACAAGGTCCGACCTGGAGTAGATCCTCGTCGTAGACTCCCCCCACGGGCGCGGCCTCGTGGGAGATGTCTGCGTCTAGTCGGAGGTAGGCTGTCTGCAGCAGCTCGCCCACCGTGGGGGGGCTGTCTCCCCCCTCATCCCCCAGCGGCGCGCTCAGCGTCTCAACCACATACCTGCGACAAAGTGACGACATACAGCCAATGGGAGAATAATCGCTTGCGTCAGCTCTTTTGATACGACTCATCAAATCATGTCATCAATGTTTAAAACGTTCTCAACAAACGCAACAGCATAAAAATTCTATGCAACTTCATTGCGCTACAAAAGATAGAACAGGATTGGTCAGAAACTTAATAGTAAAGTGTCAGTTCTAGTTCAAATGATCGATCCAATTAATAATCAATCTTGGAATATACGTACAAATGTTAATAATTATAAATAAACATCAACATTACAACCAGTTCAGGACTTAAACGCATGATCGCTTCGCACGCGTGTCACATTATATTGCTTTTAATTCTACGGAGCACTTCATGGCTTCTTTCACTGTCAGCCCAATAACTTAAGTTCCAATTTACAATGCAATAAAGTTCCACTTTGTAATGCAATAAAACTGTAGCAATGTACCTAGAGGTGACACAATGGTGTGCGATCGTAGAACACGCACCTCTAATCGAAGTTTTGGGTTAGGGCTCATAAAACCGGCGTAACGTTACGCCTCCCTCTGATAAAACAGGCATTGTCCTACGCCTAAGCCTTTTACTATTTTACAACCTACAATTTTTAGGTGCAGCTACTCCGCCCACTCCTTTCTAATTTGGCATATGATTTTAAAAAAAACCTGTTTCAGGCGTACTATGCCTCCTAAACTTAACCCTGCCTCTAATAGCAGACAATAGCAGACGACACAATGCATGCGCAGAAGGCTAAATATCTACCCACCTCTGCAGACTCTGTTCGTAGACATGCGCGAGGTCGTCGCAGTGGTAGTCCTCCCTGAAGTGATGTCGTTCGACCAGCGCGCCGGCGCTAGAGTCGGTGCTGTGGCCCGGCGGGACCGCGCTGTATGCGGCGAGGGCGGCAGGGGGCAGCAGTGTGACGGCTATGTAGTCCAACAGCCTCTCACTCACCGCCTGCAACGATATATCATTTTGCATTTAATTGCGCTCTATATATAACGAATAAATATCAATATAAAATCCAATATATACAGTGCAATCTATGAAATATCCACCACATTAATTAACTCAATTTCTATAAAACGATATGCTTGTTTCTTTCTGTTTTAAAAACAAATCTATTTCTGCCATAAATGATCTTTCTCATCAAGAATTATGTGTATGGAAAAATCTGACCCTGCTATTCTGAGCCCTATCTCATACGGTCCCACCCCTTCGTTTTGGATTTCCCTCATTAAATTTTTGTTTGCCACGGCGAAGGTATGCCCCCGATCACGTTATTAGACATCGAAATGAGTAATAAACCCAATAAACCCAATAAACCCTACTACAACTATTATCATTAAGCATTTAGCTGGGGTTCTTGTTAAACATTCTCTGCCCGCATACTTAGAATATTCATTAAGATAAAAATTGCGCCGCTGCGAAACATGGAGAGAATGGTAAAAGCCACTAGATTTTATGCGCTTGGATGCTAGGGATCTGCCGCATAGCAGTGCAGAAGCGAGTTTCCTGTCAACGAATGATTAACGTTGGACCCATACATGTATTACCTTGCAGTCAATTCAGAACGCAACAAACCCTTGCACTTAGCCAGTGTCAGTTTATAAATCCATTCCTAGTCCACATTTTTGAGGACACAAAGTGCCCGCTTTCAAGTGAAAGTTCCACTGAAGCAGAAGAGGTACACCGGTTCTCAGATGATGAAGCTTCCGCCAATATCAGACCAAACTAGATCATTCAAGGCCAATCAATTATACAGGCAGCACATCTGAGCCTCGAGCAAATCACTCGACCAGATAATTAAATCTCAACGAGATCAATCGAGCCGATTCTAATCACACGCTCACTCTCTCAGTACCACAGCATTAAGGAATTTGTCGCAAGGACATTAAGGCTTGTCATCACCGACTTCGAAGCCATAAATTTGCGTTTTACCATTAAGTCCAGTTGTTCAGTTATTTCGTTTTAAAATTGTCATAGAATGTTCAGATAAGATGTCATGACCCAATCAGATTGCAGAAATTAGATCTCAGACTATTCAAATAACTCGCAATAACTGGCGAGTTATTTGAATTACCTGAGATCATTCAAATAGCTCTCCATTGAACAACTGAGTCTTAGAAATACTGCGTCAATAAATGTCATATACAGGGTGCAACAAAAACACCCCTAGCAGATTCGCGATAACTCAGCCAAACATGGATATTTGTGCTTAATCTTTTCAGGGACTGTAGCTGAGATAATTTGACACAAGTTCTGAAAATTTCACTTAAAAATCTATTTGCATTCAAAGATTATAAAACTTTTACCAAAAAAGTAAAAAAATCTTTCAACCGACACGATTATGCCTGCAATTAGCAATTTTTTGTCTTTTAGTCGCAGCGCTTTAAATCACTGAGGATAAATAAGAAGTCCTGAAAGGAGTCGACTGCTTTGGTCAACAATAATCTTGATATATTCTGTATTCACCATGTGCTCTGATGCATGCTTGATGTCTCCTTTAGCGTGCATGCAAGGCATTGTTGAGGGGCTTCTGCAGCGCAAGTCAGTCAAGTCGCGTAGTGGTTCATTTTCAGTTCCGCCATTGTTTTCAGCATGGATCTGTGGGCCTAGCATTTTGCATGCATCACGCCCCCCCCCCCCCATTTATGGTAATCTGGTAAAATAGGTCCTGCCAGTTTAGCGACGAATTTTGGAGATCTGCAGGCATAAAAATCTATTTGCAGGCATCACTGTGTTGGTTAAAACGATTTTAAACGTTTTTTTGGTAAAAGTTTCATAACTTTTGAATGCAAGCAGATTTTCAAGTGAAATTTTTAGAACTTTGTGTCAAATTATCTCAGCTATCAATTTTTGGCTGAGTTATCGCGGATCCGCTAGGGGGTTATTTTTTTGCCGCACCCTGTACATGTAGAACTTGTTAGACGTGTGATTCAATACAGAGCGCCTCAAGTAATGCAATCGTAGAAGGTTTGCTGAAGCATACAAGTTCAATGTCGTGGTCACGGAAGGGGGCGGGGGGGTGCTTTTCCTTTCAGCGATCTAATTATAAAGAGCGTATGTTAGTGCCTTGTACAATTTTTGAGCCGCATAGAGGCCGGGCTGGATCGATCCGGGGTGTCTTAGTCGATGGAGCACGAGCCAGTCGTAACAAATCAGTTCGGCTTTTGTAAAAGAAAAAATGTCTTCTGATTTTTTGGAAAATATGACTTAGCTTTCCTACGAAACTCCATTGCACCTGAAATTGTTGTGATGGGGAATTGGGGATCTCGCACTTGTCACATAGAAATTCCATGTAGACGTGGCTTTTTTCAAGCAATAGGGCAGAAATCTATTGCTACCCCGGGTGGTCACATTAAAACTGAATGCTTCTAGCTGCCCTCCTCTTGGATCTGCTTATTTGTTGAAAATTTAAAAAAATCCGATTCGTATTATATAATCTGCCATAATTATCTACAGGTACACTCTGCAGGCCGGTTAACAATGAATTGGCTTGCAGCCCAGAGCCCCGTGCTTGTAGTAAAAGGCGACTAAAGAAAGGGGAGAGCGGTTCTGTGCCGACTCTCTTGCACAGAACCGGACTGTATAGGGTCTATATAGCCTTTGTGCGCTACACTGTACACATGGTTCTTAAACTAATAAAAACTATAAAAACTGTAGGTACGTAGGTGTTTGCCTTGTGAAACATGTATGAGGATCTTTATATTACGTAGCCCGAAAATTAGAACTTTACATTTAAGCGCCGTTTAATGATGGCTGTATTTTGCCACATTCACAAGCAACGTGAGCCACTGTTCAGTAGAGCTAATTACTGTGATTTTACGACGCTGACCAAGGTCTACAGTTGCATATTTTGTCTACAGGTCGACCCAGATCAAGACGTACTCGTGGGACAATGCGCAGGTCGTGCTGGTCGGCAACAAGTGCGACCTTGACTACGAGCGCGTCGTGTCCACAGACCGAGGCAGGAGACTCGCAGATCAACTAGGTAAGGTTTTTTAAGGGTGTTTAAGGACCGTGTGTGAGTAACGATGACTGTAAGGCTTACAATTCGATTCTGTGTAAGAGGGCCGCCACATGCAGAACCGCTCCCTCTTCTTTAGTTTCCTTCCGACTCACCCAGGGAACTCTGGGCTGCAAATCTATTCTTTGTTCCTCGACTTGCTGGGGCAATTAACTAGGTCAGGGTCGTGCATAATATTCCATCTAACCTAACAAGTCTGTGAGCAGGCCAAAATTTTCTTTTAGTCGTTGTTGCTGATGTTTCGCATATTCTTTAAAGATGCGTTCGGAACTAAAGCTGGCATGACATCTCTCAAAATAATTTCCACCGCAGCCGGGGCCGCTGCGCCAGCCCCACCCCAGAGTGCAATGGGTGGGAAGCAACTCCGCCCTGAGTGCAAAGACTTGTGCGAAATGGTACGTTGGATAAAAATCTGAAAATTCTGTTCGAAGTCACAGAGGACTATTTTCAGTGTTTTGATGTTGTCGACTTTTGACTGCACTTTCATATTTTTAATCGCATGGACTTATCGAAAATTTTAGTTGATGGCCCAAATTTTCAAGCGCCTATCGCTTTTTACGCGATTAAGCTTTTTAATGAATTAACGTCGGTTAATTAGGACGAATTTGAAAGAAATTAATGCTTTCATTCTTCTGTACTGGCAGGTGTCGAGTTCTACGAGGCGTCAGCGAAAGACAACATAAACGTCGAAGCTGTATTCGACCGTCTGGTGAACCTCATCTGCGACAAGATGGCCAAGTCGCTTGACGCGCCTGCCGCAGTCAAGGGGCCGAACTTCAACAACCCCCAACTGACGACACGCGACGCCAACGCTACGCTGCCTCTCAGCGCCAAATGTCAGCAGTGCTAGAGAACAAGCAATGGCGATGTCACTATGACGTCAGTCAGTCACAGTGACGTTATAATGACGTCATAGTGACTTCATATAGACGCATGGGCGTAATCACGGTCTCAAGATTGGACTGACGGCAACTTTTCCTTCATAAAATCGACATTACTTCTCACAACGGAAAGAGCTTAAAGCTCCCCCCCTGCCCCTAATTCTGTTTTATACAAAAACCCTTTAAACTTTAGGAGTCTTCCCAAAAGTTGGGAAAGTCATGGCTCTCCCGATCTCCCCTGTGGTTGCACTTATACAGTGACGTCATCGTGACGTCATAGTGACGTCATAGCGACGCGATGCCGAGTAGTGGCGTCGACGATGGAATAGTTTCAGATGTGTTAGCTCAATGTGTCGTGTCGGTGTTTTTCGAATACAATGGGTCAGCTAGCAATAAGGGATGGATGTTATCAGCGGAGTCGCCTGCAGTATTTATTTTGCAACTATGCAATGTAATCTAGTCAGTGACGTCTAAGCCTCTGCTGACGCTAGGCCCCACATGGCTTGTCTTTATATCCAGAGATTGAATATAAAATTTTGAACAAGATGCTCATTTTACTACGATTGCTTATTTTTTACATAAATTTTTCTTAGTTACTTGCATTAGTCATTGTAAGAATCATGATGCATGATGCCATTTGTATATTTTTTGCATTTTCTGCAGCTATATGCGTTTACAATAATTACGCTATAGCCTACTTTTTAGTAATTTTTTCACTCCGTCTATCTTTAAATGACTAGAGATTTCTTTTCAATTTAAAACAACAGATTGTTAATTGTCCGACAGTAGTGTACGCTTGATCAATAATACTTATTTAAAATAATTTTTATTAATCGGTAGCCGCTGCTTTGCCAATGTTCTGACTTTATAGATGAAACCGAAGATGAACATGTGTAATATTCACTTAACGCTGGTATTAACCATTATTGACGTTAGCGATTAACAGCGTAAATGTATTATGTTATTCATTCCATTACATTACTTTTGCCATGAATTCGCTCTGTATATGCCTCGTACAAGAAAGTTAGATATGGATCGTTTAGTATGTAGGCTGTAGCTTAAATCAATCATTAGACTATTGTACATTTGTATTTTACGAACCGAGTGTGTTTTTTGCAATTAATTTATACTGCTTAAAATAGTCCAAGCAATTAGACATCATTCGCAAATAAAGGCAGTTTAATTATTTACTTTGCACATAGATTGCAACAGTGAGTTTCAGTCAAACATGTGTAGAATCAGTGCAGTATGCGGCCAATGTGAACTACGATCAAGATGGAAAACAGTTGCACTACAACAAGAAATTATTGTCAACTTTATAATTGCTAACTTTCTCTATCAAATGGCCACAATCTAATAATAATACAGGCTTAAGCGCATTACTATCAGCGGCTGGCCGGTAGATTTCTAGATAGAACACACCATCTTGTCTTGAGCAGGAGCTCAAGACAAAGATGGCGGATATCGCAGTGCTCACTATTCTATGGCTCTGATGCCAACTATATGACATCAGATATTGCCTACAAAAAGCACTGTTCAACAAAATCCTAACAAATTCCTTGGGTCCAACAACAAATTCTGCAGAGCAAACTTGAATATTCACTTAGCTAAAAAGGACAAAATTTCACCGGTTTCTCAAAATCAAACAAAAATATTCTAAAAGCACAATAGAACAAATTTTCATCAAAACGTATGTTTTACAAAATACTTGCAAGCATAAGATATTAAGTTTGTAACTATTAACAATTTTAAAGTTCCTTGCATTACAGAAGCCAGCACCAAATTATAAAAATGTTAGAAATAAATATTCTAATGTTTAATCTTTTGATTCATCATTTAAGAGCACAAACCTTCAAGAAATCCTTGATTAGATACGTGAAATGAAATAAAAGACACATTCATAACTTCCGCGAATATTTGGCAGCAGAAATGACTGTTAATTTCATTGCACAGAGCCGTCAATGTGAAATTGATAGTAATTGCAAATTACATGACACAGGCATACAGCACTATTTAAAAGCAATTTTTAGAAATTATTAAACAATATTTAGTACATCAATTAAACTTCTAAGGCCGGTTGCTAGACTTCGATTTGAATTGCGATTTTATTTTGTAGTCCGAATTAACCAATGAAAATATATGAAAGAATTGTATCGAATAATCTGATTGGTTAATTTGGACTACAAAATAAAATCGCACTTCAAGTCAAAGTCTAGCAACCGGCCTCTAAAGTTTTGGTAGTTTCTTGTTATTATTTGTTCCGTTGCTGTTTCAACAACAACAAACATCCTAATCTCAAGCCACAAAATGAGTCAATAATTTCAATGGCTGCAACATTCAATCATAGCCAAGTATACTTGGCTATGATTTAAGCATTAGTTAACATCATCCAGCTCTTCAATCAACGAGTAGAACTACAACTAATTACTTTGGTACCAATTAGTAGTCATAATACCATAGATATTAAAGTAAAATTGCACACTTTGTAATTAAAGCGCATATTATATAAAGCATAAACAAAATATATAATTTCCGGTACGTAATTACATCACATGCAAAACATGGACCCTCACAACATATCCAATATCTGCTGTAATAATACTATTTAGATCTGTTTTATATTTCGCTTCGTTTAGCTATGAAAACTACTACAATTGGCCTCAAATTTCAATTAGATCATTGATAGACCGGTTTAAGAAACAAGAGCCATTTAAAACTGGGCCTTTGTTCAGCAGCCGCACTGTCAGACAATCATTGGTCATGCTGTCAAAAGTCTATATTAAATTTTATAGCTACAACATCGGAACTCAATTATTAGTTTTTATGAATCTTAGTTGCAGCACAATTAAATGACGTTATCCAAAAAATTTAGCTCCAATCAATTTTTTTAAACAGAAATATATCACGGAATACTAATTCCACAGCAATATGTCCGGCATACATACCTTCAAACAATTTATCTTTTCATTTTATTTGTACAATATATCCAGCAAACTCTGGCAAAACATTGTATCATCATAAAATAATAATATATATATTCATAAACAAATCCAACAGCCAGAATAATGCCGACAACTACGCCGCGCGAATCGTATCAAAACCAAAGTTTTTCCTCTCCAACACCACCCACGCTTCCTCTGCCATCGTCGTGACCGCTCTACTTTTGAATGGCCGACGACTTGGAGACGTCGCTGGCCACTCTACTTTTGAACGGCCGACGACTTTGAAACGTCGCTGGCCGCGTCAGTCTGGAGCCCGATGGAGGTGAGGAAAGAGTTGAGCGCGCCGATGTACTGGACAGGGTGACGGATGAAGTGGGACACGTGCGGTGTGTCCTCCCAACACCTGCGTGCAGCAGCAGCAGCGCGCGTAATACAAGCCATAGCCACCCAGCACGCTCGCAGCAGCATCGCAAGAGGTAAGGGGCTGGGTTTGTAGTATAAGGACTGTGTATAGTAACAAAAACTATTACGGTTCAGTTTGAGCAAAGGGCTACAAACAGACCGCTCCCTCCTCTTTTGTGCCTTTTACGACTCGCTGGGGGAGCTCTGGGCTGCAAGCCAATTCTTTGTACCCCAGTTTTCAGGAAGTTATTGCAAGCAGAAGGACCCTACTGGTAATTACAGTGATCATGTTATGGTAATTGCGCTAAGGCTATGCCCCGTGATGAGATCATTACTGAAACTTCCATTTAAAAATAGTTTTCATTTAATTACAGAGAAAAATTTTCAACAAAATTTATAATTTCAATTATTTTGACTCTTCCGATAATCTTTTTGAGGCCAATTTAGCGCACGGCTCTTGCAAATTGAAAACAAAATACTTTAAACCCGATTTGGGAAGCCCGGGGCAGCTCTCTGATCTAAAAAGCTATGGTGTACAAATTCACCCCCCTCCCAACACCAAAATGCAGTAATTACTCATTGCGCTACGATACTCACGTCTAAAAAGTAATACAAAATAACAAAATTTTCAACAATAGCAGGCAGCCTGGAAGGCAATACAAATAACATGGAAGGCCTTGAAGAATTTTAAATTTAAATATAATCTTTTAACTTTTGCATGTTGCTTCACAACAAAGCGAAAATCAACTAAAATATGCCTGCACCAGCTAAGTTCTAATATTCCTTATCAGTTAAACAAATTTTTAGGCTAACATGCAAACTTTACCATCATATTTGTTTTAAGTAGCAAACCAGCTTAGCGAAAATCAATATAACCACAGGCCATCAATTACTTTTATCATTAACAATCTTGCACTCACTTGACAGTGACCGGCGCACCAGACTTTTTCCAGTTCTTGATGACCTGCTCGATGGGGCCAGGGGTGCCAATAACGTCTGCCTTTGAGTAGAGAACGAGGGAAGGGCAGCGCAGAGGGTTCTTATGAAACATGGCTGATGAGCGAATGTAGTACTCTGTCACCTGCAGCAGGCAACGAATAACCGTCATTGCTAAAACTGAAACGTATCTAAATTGTTGTCTTTTATTGTAGTTTACCTATTGAGCAAACAGAGAAAAGTGGCCAATTAGTTAATGTAATAATTAACCCATCGCAGTATCATGGCAGTACTTTAAACTGATACCTCAAGCAGCAGTTCTTATCACAGGCACGTGCCCATCGTCAGCGGTCAACTTCACAGCTTCAAGTGTGTCTCACTCAAAGTCTGTTGCTCATCGTTTTAAATACCTTAACATCGGTCGCATCCCGTGCTGTAGAGCTGCTGCGTCTAAAATATTTCACTTGAATTTTCCATAAAACAAATTTCCCCAAAATCTCAGCAAGAATCTCAGACCCCAAAAATGGTCGACCTATACAAACTAACTTACTGAGAGACGCGTGAAATCTTAAATGGAACTCCAAGATGCAGGCAACTACATGCAAATACACCGGTCAGAAACGCCTGTTTTAAAAGATAGAAAACTTGCCACAGGTCGGAAACGCCTGTTTTAAGAGATAGGAAACTTGCCATTAGTGCGTATCGTATAGGTTGACCGAAATTTCAGCATCCCCTATGCACAGCACTCAACCATCACAGCCCACCTGTCGTCTAAAGACCTTGAGATACGCCTCGAGTCCAAACTGGATCGACTTCTGCAGCACCGGTACGGGCGTAACGGCACGCCCCACCCCCCTCGGCACCCCCTCATAGTCGACAGGACTGTCGAACACCTGCCCCCTGACACGCGACGCCATGTCGGCATACCGGTCCGGCTGGGAAGTGAAGCGTACTAGCGTCTCCCCGTACAGGTAGCCCCCCACGGAGAAGCCGTGGATGAGGATGGGCTGGGTCCTGCGCGGCTCGTCAGTTACGAAGTCCGCGATCTGCGCAATGACCTTCTGCGCGCTGCGCGGCCAGAGGAGCTGCAGCGGCTCTACCTTGATGTGGAGCACGTCGTAGCCCTTGCCTGAGCACAGCACGACTATGACACTTTGAACAGGGCGGGCCGACTTGTTTTTTTATTTTTTTTTTATTTAGGGTATCACTAGGGTACGTGACTGTGTAGCACAAAAACCATATACAGTCCGCTCTCCCTTCAGAACCGCTTCCTCTTCTTTAATCACCTTTTATGACTCATCCAGGGGCTCTGGGCTGCAAGCCAACTCTTTGTTCCCTGGCCTGCAGGGGATAGACTAGGCCCCAACAAACGCTGGCTTCACCTCCCCAGCTCGGCTAACAGAACTTCCTACAAAATGGATCAATAACGGTATTTAAATGACCAACAGCAGCTTACTAATCATAAAAAATACCATCAATGCTATAAAGTCTGAAAATTGAACAATCACTCCAATTAAAAGCAGGATAACAAAATATTTATTGTCCTCTTAAAACAAAGGCACTAACTATATAAATCTAATTAAATTCAATCATCAAGATGATCAAATATTAGTATAATCAACCATCAATGTTGAGATCAACAACAGTCTTTTTTAAACTTTTAATTGGTATAAATTCAGCATTGTTTAATTCAAATTTTAAAATATATATCTCTATTTGATCGCTAAATTTACAACCAATAGGCTTAATACTATGTTAACCCAAAAAAAACCGCTCACCTAAGTAAAAATCACCATATTTATGGATGTGTTTAGCCTTCGCCACGAGCCACCCGTACACGAGAACTATCGGCCGTTCCTTAGTGGCCAGCTGGCTGTTGTTGGCCGGCCGGAATGAGAGATTCTTGCTGATTCGCACCGGCTTATTTTCTGTGTCGGCCGGCGTTGAATAGTCACGGCACGACAGAATTACTCGAAATGGCTGAAAACAAAAGCATTCAACAGATGTTGACATCCTCATAGTAATAGCGGATTGAATTATATAAATTGAAAAGAATTTGTATGCAACAGAATACAAATTAAGAGCCTATTATTCAATGCTCAAGACTTCATCTTCCTCGTCAGCATATATGTCTATATTGTTCAATGGTAATTTTTACATCAATTATGTTGCATTTTGGCTTAGAACTGTTTATAATGCTAAAAACAATAACAATCACAAAATCATCATTTAGAATTAATATTTTCACTAACATGGAGCATCCACTAAATTTAAATAATTGGATACAAAAAAGACCTTTCATAATTATGCCAGAATTAGGCCCATATATCGATAATTATGATAAAACTTCACACACAAATTATGCTAATGAAAGAATTTAATATTAATCTATAGTAATAAAAGCTGCACCTTCACAAAATCACTCTTGACGCAATACAATCGAAAGCACTGGGTGAAAGCCATAATCCTCACGTAGGCTACTGGTACAGTAGGGCCCACTGCTCCAGCTCTTTCCTCGAAGTCTTTGCCTAGTTCACGAGGTCCGTGCCAATATGTAGGCCTTTCTTATATTTCTTTCTGTAGGCCTAATCTGATCAACAAGAAACCAGTTCAGCACGAAACTGCCGTGGCTAGCAAATCAATGAACAACGAACTGAGCGAAATAGTCAACGACCCTCGATTCTATGCCTAATAGACCCTCGGCTAGGTTGGCCAAATAGGCAGAAGCGTTTATAATGCGACAAGGGGGATAGTCTCGACTGTACACAGCGTCAGAGCGCTCCGATGCAACCACTCGGCCGGCATTGAATCATTCACTTGTGGTCGCGCGACGCGGCACGCGCAGCGTGCACTATCAGCACACTAGATCTTCACATTCACTCGCTGCCTAGTGCCTATCATCAGCGGGCCCCTGACCGCCAGTCTAATTAATTAGGAGCCTAATCAGACTGCTCAAATAATCATTACTAGGCCTACAACGTGATCAGAGTTCAATACAGTTCATCGGATCATGCTTCACATTGTCGCTAAAGTACATCCTCATTTTATATTTGACCCAATTTAAGCTAATCACAGTTCGTCTATTTTACAACGTTGATCAGAAATTTTTATATCAAGCATGGTATGCTTTTTTTGACGTTATGGGTCTGATTAATATTAATCACTAGAAGATTTCTATTTTATCTAGAGCCAAACTTTTGACTTGATGTTAGCAAATAGTATTCAGTTACGAAACATAGTTTCAGTGTGATCCGACATGACCTGATTTTCTAACGAATCATGCGAGCAGCAGATAAATCGCGGTTAACTGCCAAATTGGTCAGTGATCCATTTTTGGGACAAGATTTGTCCTACATCCTTGACAGCCTTGATCTTATCGAACCTGGATAGGGCCTAAACTCGTGACAAGCTAATTTTAGCAAGTCAATGCAATCTAAAGCGTGCGGCTTTAAACCAGATCATTTGCAACCGGAGTGAGGTTATGGGTCTTAGCAACAAGAACGTTAAAACTTGTATGATAGTTCAAATAAAATCCCAAAAATTTAGCCAACCACAAAAAAATCGAACAATGTAGTCAACAGAATGCAGCTCTCACCACAATTTAAACTAACTAATGCAAGTTACATAACTATAATATAAATTTGAAAATGTTCTTGCGTTACACATGCAAACATACACAAACGGGAGTAGGCCTTTGAGCAGTTAGAAATAATACGAAAAAAATAAGTGTTCAGATTTTATTGAGGTTTGTTCTCGTTTTCGTATCTTTCTATTTCCGGCATGTTTCTTTCCTTCTAAAAATCGGCGAGAAATGGTAAATATGTATGCAATGCTTGAACGTTTTCATAATTTTTATCCTAAAAAATCGAATTGATCTTACGTTGTCATAATCTGTGGTATGCACAATTCCCGTTTACCAACAATGTAACGTGTATTAGGAACCAACGACTATTGTACGATTGTATTACAATATTAGATCTGATGTTTTCGTGCTGTCACTTAATGAGAAAAATTATCTTAGATTCCTATTATATAGTTTTTTTCTGTGGCCATGGGGCTGCGGGGATTACCATGCCACAGTGTTACATATAAAGTTGTCAATATTAAATTGTATATTTTGCTCAAATGACTTATTGCAAGTTTGATGTTATTGTAGGGTTCAACAAAGCTGAAGAAATGCCGAAAGATGCGTGGCCATGTGAGTCACGGTCACGGCCGTATCGGTGAGTTTTCTGTAATTCTATTCCACAATGTACTGGCAATTTAAAATGCTTTTGAGCTCAATCTTCTGAACCAATTACTTTTAATATGCCTTTATGACGTCCTGATCAATATGCACGCCCCCATAATTAATAAATTACATGCTCACGATATTTTGAAATAGAGGTTTAGTTCCACAGTCCAGCTCCAGATCTGCACTGATTATTGCTTGTCTGGCGTTCAATTACTGTGAACATCGACACGTAGCATCGCTATGTTGTCACGTCTTGAACCAGTGACGTCTCAATACGATATGCTACTACACTTCGATCTTGAATGTGCTACGCTAAGTGAGCTGCGTGGGTGACGTTGCTAATTTCAGTGCATTTAATGCAGTAATTGTATGTTTCAAGAATAGCATAATAGCAATTTAATTCTTTCAATTATAACAAAATAGTTGTACTATTTGATAATCAGCAATAGCATTGAGGTGAAAAATGACCGTGCACTAATATTCCGAAGTAAGACCTAAGTCAATACTTTAGGTGAAATCTTGTAGGAGTCTCCATGAGTCTATGCATGTATTTATTAACTCTTGATCTAATTGATTGGATGGGGTTTGCTGCACAGGCAAGCACCGAAAGCACTCAGGCGGTCGTGGTAATGCTGGGGGGCAGCATCACCATCGCATCAACTTTGACAAATAGTACGCGCCTAGCTGAGTCTACTTGTTTGTGACTTTGTTTCTGTCTTTAACAGCGGCTATAATGAAATGATAGAACGATGAATTTTAAATTTGATGAATTGGATATTCTTACCTGATTTAGAAATTACTTTTGTTTAGTATGTTTAATTTTTTTGAACATGCCGTACTGTGGTTTTTGTTTGGTTCAATGTCGAAACAAAATAACTGTTAATAGTAAATAGAGATATTGCAAATTTATTAAAATTGTTTATTGATTGAAACATGCGATATAATCGACAGTCCAGCTCCAGATCTGCACTGATTATTGCCTGTCTGGCGTTTAAATACTGTGTACATCAACCCGTAGCATCGCTATGTTGTCACGTCTTGAACCAGTGACGTCTCAATACGATATGTTACTACAATTTATTGTTATCAGCGTATTGTAAAATACTGTAAGTTTGTAGAAATTTTAGCCTTGGCTTAATTGTTTTGAGATCTTCAATTGAGACTGTGTCACTGTTGTAGGCTATGACTTATGTTGTGCAACGATGACGCAAGTCCCGAAAAATGTGACATTTAACAAGTTACAAGTAACAAAAAAATAACATTTTAGTGAATTAGTTTGATATTGATATATTTTAATTGTTCGCCCTAAATCTATGGACTAAAAGGGTGTCTAACAAGGCTACTTCGTAAAATCACACAAGCTGTGAACATCATTTTAGATAATATCTTGCAATTGAAGAGCAAGTTGTTATTGGCAAATTCTTGTGAAAAACTAACGTTAAATATAATCTTGAGGCGAAGCCTGCAGGCCGTGGTTTTATCGCAGCCTTAATGTAGGCTGCCATTTACGCTGCAAATATAGGCTGTCGTCATGAAAA
>JAQIWG010004133.1:0-16582 GCA_034695025.1 Chamaedrilus cognettii | reverse complement strand
CCCAAACGTGTGCAATGAAGTGCCCCCTTCCACCTCAACCCCCCCATGCCCTTCAGGCGTTGCTACGCCCCTGGATAATGTATAATGTAATGTTAGACTTTTAGGTGAAGCAAATTATATTGTATCAAATGTATATTATCTGTATTCGACACAAGAGCAGAAAATAAATCAGCGTTAAAGAAACAAATGAACTTCATTATTAAATTTGAATTTGATAGAGAGTATAATGTGTAGTCGAAATTTATCAGCTTTAGTTGTATATATAAATACATGTGTCATAAAAAATATCATGGGGTCCCTTTTGTTTTACACAGTAGTATCGTCTTCCTAAGGTATATGATCCGCATATCTATAATAGAGAAGAACTCAATTGCATTCCTTTCACCATACTCCATCGTGTAGTTGCTACAAGGTCTATTTAGATTTACTTGAAGATAATAGAAACTTGGCATTGCATAGGCTAATCATGTATGTATGTATGTATATTGCACTTTTAACACACCAAGAATCTGTCATGCAAACGGAGATGGAAAAACATCATTTGCTTGAATCGTAGGTGCGGGAGAAGTGCAACAGACTACATACAGAAAGCGGACTTGAAAAATGAGTTTAAAGCCTGGATTTAAAGAAGAAAAGGAACTTAGCCGATCAAACGAAATCAACGTTACCTGCCTGCTACTCTATATAATTTATTGTGATCGTTCGGGTGAGCTTTTTGACCTAATAGGCTTAATCATTAAACTGGATTCCCGGGGTCCTCAAAGACTTATGTTTGGGGCAGTAATTCAGTGACGAGTAATAAACCAAAGCCAATCAAATTTAAATTTGCATACTAAAATACAAGATAAAAGCTCGTTAAAAGATTCTAAAATAATTCAATACGCGACACCAATCGTCTGATCATGAAGTTTGTAGCCTAGATCAAAAGATTTACACTGTCGTATTGTTTTAGTGAATATACTGTTAAGTAGGAGCCGAATGCTCCAGCAATAAATTGACACCAAATGGAATTCTAGGCATCTCTTGGAATGAACGAGGAACACGAATCGACGTCACAGAATAACGTCGAACTAGACTTATATATAGATTACTTCATTCTCAATCGATGGATAAAATAACAACGTTTCTCTAACTATAGAAACTCGCAACTTGTAGAAACAGACCTAAGTAATAAACATGTAGCCTACTGGGTTTCATGAAGCTACCTAAAAATTGTATCTGATAGCAAGTTAGATTCTCGTCTTTTATTCAATTAATTATCTGATCTGTATCGCTTAAATGCTTTTACAATAATCACTATTATCTTCAACGCCAATCCGTGAGGTTAAAAAAAATGTATAAACATTTGTAAGTTAGACTCTCTTCTGTTCTTTAGTTTCTTTACCTAATCTAGTCTATTTAAGTTTTAGGTTAGTCTTCTGCAGATCCTATAAAATTCACCTCATTATAGTTAGATAGTAGCTTGCAATGTGTAACAGCCGTTGGCCTATCGTATAATAACTGAGCCAGTGTCCAAAAGTGACGCGAGCTTAAATGTAAATCATTTAGCCTCCCTCATCCCCCAATGGAGTATAAAAAATCAAGATATCTGCATATTGATTAAATCGGTTTGCAAACGTCAATCGGGTGCAGACATAGAGCCTACGCATGTAAGCATGTGTGTATGCATACGCTCAGGGAATTTTACAGATCCCCCCTGAGGGGGAAAGTTTAACCCTCCCCCCCTAATTTTTGCTGGACACTCCCCAACGGCTGGATTGACCCCCCTCAATACAGTCCCTATTAGGTGTAAAACAGTCCCTATTAGGATTTTTTTATGACGGGCCCGTGGGTGAAAGTGTGGACTATGGACAAGAAAGGAGCAAGTACTAGTACTGTTAACAATGGTTTGCAAAAAATAATTCCCGCACCCCCCCCCCCCCCCCGGTCGTGAGTTCTGTACTGAGGATAAGAAAGAGTAGAGAGTAAAGCTTAAATTACACCCCTCCTGGAAAGTTTGACACCCTCCGGAAAAAAAATCCTGCGAAAAACACTGCGTGCGCTTACTGGATGACCAGTTGGATTTCGCTCTGTCTGCCCGCCAATAAGTCTATATATGTATATATATATATATATATATATATATATATAGGTATATAGGTTACTCTTAGATCAAGTAAATAAATGAATATTAACCATCAAAGCACAGCATAATAAATCCATATTGCAGATTTACGTGTATTGCTTGATACACAGAGATTCACCGACGGGCAAATCAGAAAAGTTATGTACGGTAATTGTGACGAGCGATAAGCCACAGCGTACATCTTCATTAAAAGTTGAATAGTTCATGTCATGGCCTACCGAAAGTTGCCAAGGATTGGCGACCGTGATTGTCCAAACAAATCTCAAACTATCAAGATTTAGGTCACCCTATAGCATCAACTTCGAAATTGCAACATGATCTATATTTTTTCTTTATAGTTAGCACGTAGCCTGCTAGGCCTCGCCTACAAATGTCTCAAGGTTCTTTTATTAGCACGCATGCGCCCACATTTCTAGAGTTTCGTTCGATGTGATGTAACATGACTTTTGGACTCTAGCACCCATTGTGACGTAGTGCGTGCATGGCTGGTGGTGGCTCACAAAAACCATTGCCTGAAGCTTTATCTCACAGGTGTTATCGCACACCATAGCGTACTAGCTTAAGGTCTATATAATGTCTGAATGCATACAGAAGGCACTTTCAGCATACCCAAAGAGAATTTTTGTACTTTGTAATATTTTACACGTAGCCTAATCTTTTGGAAATCTTACACAGATTGAATAACATTAATGAATGAATAACAGTTTTTTGCATGAACCACAGAAGTCCACTGCATGACACAACTATTGAACTATATGACTTGCATTTGTATCATATAGCTGAACACAACAACAACTTGGTGAGACCTTACCTTCTGGCCAATCAGCCGACTCCGCCCACTGAGCTCCAGAAAACATCAACAACACAAGTACTGCGCTAACGGAAGTCACTATGCTCTCCCTTCACTCTATCAGATTCGATTCTCCCCGAGCTCTGTTCAACTCAGCATTCCAGCAGCCGTTTTACATTAAACCTAATTATGTCGCGACTGCGTCAATAGGCAGCCGAAAGAGTAGTATGACAACGCGAGCGTATTCGCGGCACGTCGTGAGGCAACCGTCCTCGCCAGCTGCTCAGTGTTAATGTCGCTGATCTCCAGTGCAGGCGGGAACCGTTCTGCGAGTATCCCCACAAACTCGCTCGTCGTCGATGAAACGCTTCTTCTGCAGGCCATTGACAAACGATAAAATCGTCTGCGAGCGCGTTCGGAGCATCGATGGTTCGGCGCCGCAGCTGTGCTCTCCATGAGTGGCAACAGTCGCGGGTGGGGTTTGGTGGGGTTTTGCTCTCCCGAATTTCAAAACGTGCTGAATTTGTCGACATAAGTTAGTTTTACAAAACTTCGATACTTATGAAGATATACCTGATGTTTTTGCAAAATAATGTTAAAAAATACCATCCGCTGTGAATTTAAAAAAACGTCTGACAATACCCACGATTTTAAGAATGGATATTCGATTGCAATGTGAGTTCTGTTTATGACAATTTAGACAAAAACGACTGCTGAAATTAGTGTGGATGTCCTTGCTCTCCAACTTTGGAAAGATGCGAATTTGTACTCATATTTGATTAACTATAGACAAACACATGAAAAATTACTGAGAGGTCAATTCAATTTTAATATAATATTAATTGGGCTAGAAGCCCGCATCAACAGAAGATCAAACTGATGATCATCATAGTCAGGCCCTCGGAAAATTTTGAAGTTCATCAAGCTCCACTCACTTTCAATTGCGATCGCCGCAGCTATTCCATGCCAAAGCTATCGGCGGCAGCTCGAGGCGTGTGCCTTGGCTACTGGCTGGGCCGAAATGTCCGCGCGATCTCCGGGCAGCAGCAACCGCTGGACTGCGGGATGAATAATGAACGCAGCTGCGATCCACGCCATGGTCTGCTGCTGGACTGCTCTGGAGTCTAGAGGACGGAGGTGCCGCCACGCGTTGAACCCTGGGGGTTGAGTTGAACTGCAGACCAAAATCGCGAAAAGAGTTGGGTCGATCGTGGGTGCACATCAACCAAGACCGTCGCGGTGAAATTCTAATTTAGGCTAGAAGTGAATTCATCATCCAAAGTTGCGAATGGTCCGCGTTTAACCCAGTAATTGGTTAAGTAGGCCTACGTGTACGTAGTTTCATACACCTTTGTTATTGTTTTTCAGGTAGGCCTACTCAATATTTTAACTTAAAATATTGAGAATTTCTACCCCTCATGACTCCTCAGTCCTCAATCTTGCCGGCCGCTCATGGTTGCCGATGATTTCACTGCGACAGTCTGCTGCAACTGCTTTTGGCTGCTGTTTGCAGCAGCTGTTGGCAGTATTGTGTGGCTTGCAATGGCAATGTCAACACGGATGCCAGATGTGATGGGTTTGCTCCGCGGCACTCTGGGGGCGGTCTAAATTCTCCGCGATACATCATTCTGTCAGCGGTTAGCGCTAGCGATCACAGGCAGAATTATAGCACAGCCTACAGTGAGCATCCTGTTTGTGGAATTATCGACACTGTCATGTGGACTCTGATCTCAGCGAACGAAGCCTGTGGCTTGGCCTAGCATTAGCTACGTGTACTAGGAACACTATATTTTCGTAATCAACTGATTTAGCATCTAATTTTTGCATTGTAGGCAATGTAGGGGCCTAATTCAAAGCTGGCAATATCGACAACATCGGCTTAAAATAAATAACAATTAGGTCTAATTGAAGAAAATTTAAAATAATTCTTAATTTCCTAATTAAAAAAATTTAAATTTTTTGTGATTTTTCTCCTCTAAAAACTTTGCCATTCTATATTAAAATGTAGCTGAATATAAATAGAATGAAGACTATTTTTTCATTGCGTTGTGTTTAGGCTAGCCTAATTGTGCTTTCTCATTTGCAGATGATTATTGTTCAGATGGAACAATATCATGTAACTTCAAAAGAAAAGTTAACTTATTTAGCTCTAAGACAAATATTATTGCACAAAGAGATAGCAATTTTTTGAGGATAATATTTAGGTCTAAGTAATCAGACTAATATTGGTATTCACCATTGCGGGTTAACCTCGAGTTAGTCAATCCGCGAGTTGAGCGTGACCGTTGTCAATCTCCTACGCCTAGCGTGACGTCACTCAATCCGCCGATTGAGTCAACTCGAGGTTAACTCGCAATGGTGAATACCAATATAAGTCCGTGTTACACCATACGTTAAAAATGTAATTATTACAAACTGACAACATGGATATTGACAATTTGAGTTTAGGTCTACTATTGCTCCATTACGTCTTTAATCAAAGCTACAGTAGGCCTAAATAGTCATCTTCAATGTAGGCCTATTACTTAACTCACACTATCACCTAAAACAATTCCGAATTCCTAAATCACATTTTCGAACCTGATCTTCAAAAAATTCAAAATATAAATTGAACAGCACAACGGCATCTCTAATTAACGTCCTAAACCAAATCCGCGAGTCAAACTTCTGTCACATCGAATCGACTATAAAAAACGCAGCTAAAAATTTGTTTATTACAAAATAGGAAAAAAAATGTCAATTAAATTACTTGCTGTTTTTCACAACCAAAAAGACATTAGGTTAATGACTGAAGAGCCAAAGTGTTTAATAACACGTCAGGCATATTTAAAATTATGGAGAGCACTTGAATTTAAAGCCTAAATTTTTTCATTTAGCTGTACATTACAGTAATGAAATTCACAAAAAGATTTAAAATAATACTATAGGCTATCCTTTTTCAGAATTCAGAAAGCTTTCATTAGCATCGCTTTACGACCATTGTTCATTATTTGTTTTTCTGCATAAAAAGACTAAAGCATAAAGCAAGAGCTGTATATCTAAACAAAATATGATATAAAACTGAATGGGATTCCAAATTTACAGACTAAGCTACCAAACAATTCTTTCACCAAACTGTGAAAATTGTCTATGCAAAAATACGATGACAATTTAAATTTTGTTGCAAGTTATGCGATTCATAATTATTATTATCAATCCAGGTCTCGTTATGTAGACCGGTGAAATCTTGTTATATTCAGTCGCTTGTGCTAAAAATAATAGAAATGCTGCTAATAATTCCCGCATCACTTGACGCTGGTCGTGGACATTCTCTGCTGGCCCGTCCTGGCGGACCTCCCCGTGCCCAGGTCCCCCTGCTGTCCCCTTCCCGAGGAAGACGAGGACGTAGACTCGAGGACTTCCCCCCGTCGGATCGGGACCGACCCGATGATGACCTCGACCGCGACCTCAAGGTCACGACCTGAACCCGACGGAACGACGACGAGCTGCGTCGGAAATTAAACTAACTTCAACGTCCAAAAATTTCTGAGTGAAAATACAAGATAAAGTAAAAAAATATTATGCCATTTGCGGATAGTGAAATAAAAATTAGCTCTAAGGCCAAGGGAAAAAAATTATACGTGAAAGGTGCCGGATGCATATAAGAGTAGACCTAATGTTCATTTATGGAGATGTGGACCATGTGATTCCCATACAGAATAATTGTTTGTATGAAAATGTACTGTTATGTGAAGCATTTACTGTGTAGCCTGGTATGCATACAATAATAAATTAAGCTCTTTTTAAACCCTTAAGCTGGTTTTGATGAACTCATGACGTCATCTCATCCAAAATCAGCACACTGTGTCTTGATTTGATATTTATTTCAAGCAATTTTACTGTTTGCTGAAATCTTCCCACTTGATCAAAAAACTCGAGCTAAGACCTTCTTTTCAAACAGGCTACGGAACCAGCAAGTGAATCATACTTCTCACAATACTCTAGCGTCCATGCTTCATCTCAGAACATAACCAATTGATCGTGGCCTATAAAGAAGACTGTAAACATCAAGCACCAACTAAATCTACAGTCGTGTGCGTGTAGGCCTGCGTACGGTGAGTGTGTATCTGATGTCGATAGTCCTGCAGCCCCCGCCGAGCCCCGTCGGCGGGAGGGGCGGCAGGGCCCCTAGGGCGTCCTCCCACACGAGGTCCTGCCCCGCCCCAACCTCGCCCTTCGTGAGGACCGTGACGAGCGTCGAGTTCTTGCGAAGCTGCTTGTCCGCGCGGAACGTCGCCTGCTGCAGAGGGAGAAAGGAAAAGCGGCTGATAAACGGAAAACGGTGATAAAGTTCAGTCATTACGCATCGATGAGTACTGTTGCTTAATAGAATTATTGTGGAATTGGCTGCTCTTATGTCTGACTTTACTCTGTCAGATCTATTACGCTGCTATATCTGTACTGATGGCTTACTTGAGTGCGTTCTGAGCGAGCTCCGCTCAGTACCTTCAGATCTTTATTTTAGACAACTCACGTATGGTAGGCCTAATGACATGCTTTAACTCTTACGTATTACTTTAACTCTTACGTAACAGCATTTTTGGCCTTAGTTAGGTGTATAACGGTTACTGCTCTTTGCTTATTTTCTCGTCCTGTTTATACTTTTGTGTTTTGTTGATGTAAACTGCCCCAGTAGCAAAATTCTTAAAAATAAATTTTTATTTAATTTGATTATTTTGTTTGTGGTACCTGCGAGAGAACGAGGCGAACGTTCACCCCCCTACTGGTCCCGTTCTCCACGCTTGCTCGGAACGGGATGGTCTGACCGACAGCGAAGCCCCTCCTAGTGAGGGCCAAGTGACCCGTCAGCGGGCCCGACTTGCAGCATCCCGCCCCCAGCATTGTCTCTGCCGCGTTCTCTGTACTGCGCTGTAGGGCAGACAGACTTGGTCTCAATTCAATTCGTCGCCCGGTTATAGTAGAGAATGAGTTGATATGAAATTTGAATACAGGATTAACGTAATATTGTTGCCGAGTTTCTTCATCATTACTCTGTTGCTTGTTTCAAATTTACTAATCAGTTCTGCTTTCAGTTGTTGCTGCATTTGTTTTATACTTCTGTTTATCTCGAACCTGTTTATTTATTTATTTGGTACACGACTATGCTCGTTGTTAATTATAGACTACATCACAATATGCGACATAGGCTACATGTAGGCTACGTTGCTTTTTGATACTCAATTAACTGAAAATCATTCATTAATTAAAATCATTAATTACACGCATTTAAACTACTTTTCTTTATCCTACTAATACTATTTAAACTCAAATCACAGTATGTGTTCATTGATTACAACCATTGATTACAACTATTCAATACAAGCATTAGTTACAATCATCATTTATTACGACCATTCAATCCAAGCATTTAATACACCATTCATTACAACCACTCATTACAATAACACAATAACACATTAGAACCATTCAATACAATTATTCATTACAACATTCAATGCAACAATTCCAACCTCTCCCAGTTTTATTTACAGACCCGAGCGTCTGGCTCTGCGTTCAGGTCGAGGACCCCGATGACCGTGAAGGCCCTCGCGACCTCAATGTCCCCCTTCCAGGGCCGCTCAACGACGAGCTTCGTCACGTACTGGACCCTGCCCCATTGCCCCTCGTAGGACGCGGGCAGGTGCGGGGGCAGACGCACGCTGAAGGGCCAGCTGTAGCGACCGGGGGCTAGGGTGTCGCCTGCACGAGAATACTGCCCATTTTTCAATATTAAAAAATGCAGATTAGATTGTATAAACCCATATGCGGATGACAATAATTTTTTTTATAGGCCTAAATAAGAAATAATAACTTAATTTTATTATACATACAAAACTACCATTACATTATTTCGGAAATGTAAAGTAGCTCTTCATAAGGCAACATGGCAAAAGTTGTAGAATTAAGCAACTTAAAAGAAATGAAAAAGTCTAGACAGCTATGCTAGACAGACTCGACGAGGCTCGCTGCGTGTCGAGGAGGAGGTTAGAGTGGATGCTTTGATAAGGAAAGTCGCAAAGTCGCAGTCGCCAAGTGGCAAAGTGCATTTTAACTAAAACATCCGACTAGGGGATGAAATACAGTGTCAGCTAATATTTAAGCAATACGGCGTTGAGAAGGCAGACTTCGGTCAAGGATGCAGCACGTTAAAAAAAAATAAAATAAAATAAAATAATAATAATATAAGAATCAAGGCGTTGAGAAGACAGACTTTGGTCAAGGATGCAGCACGTTTCATCCAGATACGAGTCGAGGTTTCTGTGGGACAGCTTGGCGGAGCTGCCCTTGGTGTACGCTCGCTTCTCGTCCCAGTGAACGCGGGCGGCTCCCAGCAGATACAGCTTCATGCCTGTGTCACGCAATTATCTTTGGATCTACCTAAGTTAAGCTTTTATAGTGAAATTAATTCATTTAGCATGGTAATAGGATACCTAGCTTTGTATCCCTTACAGAAGTGGGTCAGAATTTAGTGATTTATGCACTGAATATGGATTTTATGTGCTATCCAATTTATTTTATTTTAAGTAAGCAATAGCATTTCAGAATACATTAACAATATGATGACATAACCTATGCAGTATTTATTCATCGCAGCATAGGCAGTTAATTTAAGCATTTTTTCTTATATTCTGTTTGTAATATTCTATTTTCAGCATTGTCTCTATACTGTGTGAATAAAATATACAAAAAATAGGCCTAATGTTTGCGAAACGCGAAGCACACGTGACAAGAAGGATTTTTTATTGTGGAGCAGAAAATTGAAATAATCACTTTGTGCACATTCAACCAATCAAATTGTGAAAATTGGACCAATCACTTTGTGCAAATTGGATCAATCACTTTGCAGATACCATGGAGCATAATGCGGATACCATGATGAGAAACTATGAAGATCATGTTCACACGACTTCGAATTTGGTAGGCCTATAAATTGACAGTTTCGCCAGGCAACTTTTTGCAAGGCCAGTTTCGCGATAACATCAACACAAACTTCGCCCAAAGTGCAGCGTTTCAGAAATATTCTGAGATCGTTTATAGCCCAAGCATTACAAAGAAAGGGGGGCCCAAAACCCCACAAAAACTACATACTGTTACTTTACGTCAAGCAATTATACATAAACCAATTATCGTTGAAGCCATTATTGATTGACAACGCACCTTTTAGTTTGAGTTCTTGTATTAGTTCTATCTGCACGACTCCCGATACTATATCGGTCGGTCTGAAGATGGCGGCAGGATCCTTGAAGATCACGTCCAGCCGCTGCACCTCCTTCGACATTATGATCACTCGTCTAGACTACAAACCGGAGCAAAAATTGGTCAAGAAATCTTGCGGCGCAGCGCAATAATTAATTGTATGTAGTTTATCTCTTCGTTATTTAGAGTCACATTTGTTTCTGTTCTAATCGAAAATGGTTATACACTTGAACTCGAGTCACGCATTTCTAGAATTTTGATGATAAATAACTAGATCTCTAAAACTAGCTCCATCGACAACAAAACGCTGAGCGTCGTATCAATTGCGTACGCGTAGCGTCGTTCGAGCAATAAACATGGCGTTGATCCGAGGGCGCAAGTAGACCTAAACGTCGACCTAGCTGCTGAAAATGGGCAGTGTCGCTGGAAACATGCACGTCACGTGGTGTAAGCAATCCTCTACAATGAAAAAGCGTGCGCGGAATACCGAAGTTATCAATGCGTATTTATTCAGAACAAAAGAAGAAAAGGGTGGGTCCAATTTTCATTTAACGGCAATGAAATCTATAAATTACTATAAAATGAGCTTCAAATGATGCGTGCTGCTAGATTTAGCCTACGTCAAAAATGTCCAAGAAAACTAAATATTATGTCCCTATATATCCGCCGGAGTCTCTGCTGCTCTTGCTTTGTTCTTCGTTCCGTGTTTCAACCTTAACGCTCGTAGATTTAATCGACGTTGCAAAGCGGACAAATGCCTGCATTCCAAGTTCCAACGCGCCTTTGTTGTCGAAACTTTACAGATAATGCCAAAAGTTTCACGCGCTTCTTGCCATAGAAGACTTTCTCTGATAAGATAAGGTCTAACGACTGTAGAACGGGATCATTTTAGCACGCCTATCAAAATATGCGTAAAGATGAGGTCAAATCGTAAAATATGATCACGTTAAAGATCTGCGCTTCTATACAGATCGGTGATGAGAGGTGGAAAATAGCTACATTACACGTACAAAGCTGTGCAAGAATTACGTGCTGGCTAAAGTCCTATTCTTAACCATAATTATATACCACACTGCGTAGCCGAACTAAGCCCTAGCAAATTACCATAGGCCACCACGACATTGTACGTCTAAGCTGCATTTTTAGGAACGATTGTGAACGGTACTGATTAACAGATAGATTATGTGTGACGCAATCCTGAAGCATAATGTAAAACAATCTGTTTAGTGTGTTCCTGAATGTGCCTGAATGCTGAACTGTGAATGGTCCTGAAATATGTGTTTCTCAATTCTGGGCTTTTTTACGTCCATAGAGTAAACGAACGATTTATGAATATAGTAAGAGATAGTAAGACATGTAATTACCGATGGTAACATCGGTAATTACATGTACTACCATCTCTTACTATAATACCAGTCCCATCTCTAGGCCTAGTAGGCCCTAGTTGTCTCTAAACAAACTGACATGAACGAACAAACTCATTTGCCGACTCTTCCAATGCCTGTTTACACTAATACCTCGGCTTTATCAATTCATTTTAGTCATCCTTATGCGCACTAGATATCATCGCTTAGAGCAATTATTGTATGCCCGCTCTTCGTTTATCACACAGCAAGACTGAGTGCCGTGAAGTGTAGGCTACAGTTAATGCTAGTTATACGGCGCTATTCGGCGCTCATGGGCCTAGGCTGCCCGCCATTCATGCATTCCGATTTGTGGCATCCATGTAGATCACCAGCGACAGTTGTTTATCTGAGGCTGAGCCCCCGTCCTAGAATTACGCCTTGGGTACCGGCGGCTGCAGACATTTTTGATTGGGAACGCCACGTCGGGACGCCACAATTTTTTTGGGACGCTGCACTATTCTTTATCTTATCTCAAGATTTTCTGTCGCGGGCAAAACTCACGACCGCGGGGGGGGGGGGGAGGGGGGGTGCTAAGTTGCTAACAGACTTTTTCAAGCTGCGATTCTTAATCATTTTTGCTAATATTTTACTTTAATGAGCACTTTTCCCTAAGTAAAGTTGGATACACTAACCATTTTTGATTGGGGACGCCAAAACCACAAAAACCTACGTGTTAGAAGATGATTATAAAGATCGACAACTGCTAAAATAACATGCAACAAAAATTTCATGTTTTACAGTGGTTCAACGTTAACGTTGTTCGATGTAAACTCCAACGTGCACGCGAAGCTATAGGGCAGACCATCGGTTTCAGATTACGATCGGGGACGATTTCGTTTACTTCGAGATTCGATTGAGCTTTGAAGAATGCGTTAGCGGTTACTTTGTTATTATGAAGAACAGCTGCTATTGCCTGCTTTTTTATTGTTGCTTTACCCCTTTAATCATTGACGGATTCTAAGTGTAGGTGTGACGGTGATCAGTTAAGCATTTCCTTTGTAGTCGATGTAGTTTTGGTGTTTAATTTATTATGATGTAAACAGTCTAATTTGAAGGGTTACATAGCACCTTATTCTGCTTCGTATAGCTATTGCAGAATCGAGTTTGTTCAGCATGTGAGACTGAGTCTGCAACTCTTAGACTCGATTTCATAGTCGTTTCTCAACTTCTACCTTGACTCCTACCTTGACCTAGTAAGACAATTTAACAGCAGCCCATAACTGCCATTCAAAAAAGCTTTTTGCTTAGTCCATTTGAATTAATATACCACATCGCTAAATTAACGTGACGTCATAGATTTCAAGGAAAATGATTTTCTGTTTTCACTAATTTTTAATTATAGTGATTTCCTGTGAAAATAAATTTGTGCCTTTAAAATTTTTAAATAAATTTAGAGTTTTGTCGAACGACAGTTATGGGCTGCTGTTAAATTGTCTTACTAGATCAAGGTAGGAGCCGAGGTAGTAGTTGAGGAAAGACTATGAAATCGAGTCTAAGTCTCAATCCAACAGTCAACACTGCAACTCTATCACAGGCCTATTGCTTCAATAGAAATAGAAACATGGGCCTAAATGGATGGAAAATTTGAGAGAACTGAATTTTAAAGAGTAAAGATCGCAATTCAAATCTACAAAAAAAATTAATATTGAACCTAGGCCTATACTATAGTGACGAAAATATCGACCAAAAACTACACACAAAGCAGTAATCATTATGGAAATTTGCAAAACATGTTATTTGAAGTCAAGTAGGCATCGGATAGGATTGTAACGATATTGTGACTTTGAGTAAAACCTTATTTACTATATACTGCTGGCATATGCAAAAATTATTGCTGTATCTTTTGCTGACTGATCTGGTACTTAGGATATGTTATATACGTTCCATATTTAATTTATTGGTTCCTCTTTTTATTGTTTTAAGGCTCTATCGCTTGCGATGAAATAAAGATATTCATTACAGTAGTATGGTAAAAGGATAGGCCCCTATATGTCTAATGATCTATACCTACAAGGAAACAAAAGTATCTAAATAACACGTAGGGCCTACCTACAATCTCTGAGAAGTGGTTGAGCGACAACAGTGTGATGTTTGAATATCACTCTCGTGAATCACAATTATTATGATTACCGTGGGCCCTGTTCAGCGCATTCACCTTTTGCTGAGATAATATCTTAGTTGTAGTTTGATTAGTTCCGTCTATCGGAAAGCTTATTTTTTCTTATACACACGCAGGCACTGGTTTGATAAATGACAAATTTAGCTAACATTAGGCTGCCGTAATTGTTTATCATATTAGGCTATACTTTGCATCGCAATGATAGCGTCTTAAATCATAAGCCTACATTCTGATTGTGCTTAATATGCTAATAGACCTACGTATAGGCCCATGACACTGTGCTTGGATATTTAGCTATACTTAGACATTAAGTCTAGTATTTTTCATAGACTGTGTTAACGTCTAAGGACTGAAACTATGCTGAAATCCAGTAGGCTTCTCTAGCGTCGCCTAGCTATTGTTGCGCTAGAATTCTAAACCGTAGACTACTAGGTCTGCTATAGGCACTAATAGTCAAACTCGAATAGACTACAGCCTAGATAGATAAGAACAGAAAGAAGACGAAGCAGCGCGAATTCGATCAAAGCCGCTGGTTCTTGAGCCCTAGATCCCGCGCTAATGATTAGCAGGTTAAGTTAAGCAGATCCGTCGTCAAATGGCTTGCGCTGAGAACTCTAGTCGTCAGTGGAATAAGCTTACTATCTGACAGTAACTGCATGAGTGCATGTAGCTGATCTCCGCGTCAGGGCTTTCTGGCGTTCAGACGCCATGACCCAGGCGCTTTATCGTCTCGAGACCCTAGGGTCTCCTTTTTATGGTGTCGCAGCCGTAGAGGTAATAACATACCGTTATAAATGCAATGTAATTACAGCGACACAGCTAAATCTGGAGTCTAGCGACGTCAGGGGAGCGTTTTTTGTCGTCTCAGTCAAAATTTATGGCGTTTTGGCGTCATAGACGCCGCGATGTCAGTTAACGGAAGCCCTGCAGTCCACGCGGCTTTTTCGACCAGCTAGGCTACTCCTCTCTTGTTATCTCTATGCATGTTCTTTTCTCGAAGTGAAGGAGGCTTCTATTACTAACGTACTACGGACGTTCAGGTACTGCCGCGCGATTACAGACTGTCTAACGATAGGCGTACGGTAGGCCTACACGAGATTTTTCTTTTGATGGGACAAGAATGAGACACTGAAATATAGATCACTTTAAAAAGATGGTCTGATACTTACAGGCCTGCAAAAAGTTTGTTTATATATGGGCCTGATTAAAATCTTCAGCCAATACCGGTAGCGAGAAAAGATGGTAGCCTACCAAGAGGACAGGGCCATGGGATAATGGTGGCACAACTTTATCAAGTAGGCCTAACATTCAGATCAAAAACATATTTTCTGACAGCACACGTGAACAACAGCTTGACTCCGGCTCTTTGGAAAGAATTTGCTGATCGTTTCGGAAAAATTAATTACATTTTAAGCTATGATCCATTCCTATTTACATGCAAATGTACGTGAGATTTTCCTTGCCTAATAGATTAAAGAGTACAGATGGGCTTAGTCTACCTTTCTTAAAGCTTGGCTGCTGCATACAGATTTGGTACCGCAGGCCCACACGCATAGGCTACAGTAGCTCAATAACGGTAACCGATAGAACGTTCGACTGATGCAATAATTTTTCAAGGCCACGTAGGATGAGTAAGGTTACTCGGTGCTAACGCTATCACGGTGAAGAAGTGAATGACAAAAGCGATCATGCACAATAAAAGGCCAAAGATGTTAGGCCTACGTTACCCTAAGCCCATCACTCCAATAGGGAGCTATACCACAAACCTGCTATTACAGTTCTCCGCAACTGTTCTCTTTTACAATTTACAGTAGTTTCTTTAAGAATTATGTTTGGGTTAGGATAAGTTTGCAGATCAACTTGATTTTTTAAATTGCGAAAATTGAACTGTGTGCGGGTTCGTCTCGGAAAGAGAAAACACTTGATTATACTCTTGGGCTCACTAATCAAAACAATTTACTCAAGAATACAATGTTCAAGGAAGACAGAATGAATGGACAAGAAGTCCTCAAATAATCAATTAATGCAGGGAACAAGTTCTATATAATAGCAGCATACAACTTTGTGGCAAAGCCCGACAGAGAAGGATATGAAAGCTAGAAAATTACGACGTGAGCATACGACGGATAAGATAAAGTGGAGGGCTGGTGTGTAGAGCTGCAAATGGCCTACCCCTGCGAAAAGGGGGAATGCGACCACAAAACGCGAGTGTGTGTGTGTGTGTGTGTGTGGACAGTATACAACTTTGAGTTTTTAGATTGCAGATTCTTTCAGATGATGTCTAGAATGTGTTCCCGTAAAACATTTAGTATGAAACAATTACTAGCATCAGCAATATTATCGCAATGTCATACCGGGTCGAGCTCTTTATGAATCTAAACGTAGGCTAGGCTACATGTCACTTGGCACCCCATGCAGCAGGCGCAGCTATACTTTCCGCGCCGTTCTCGCTGTTACAATTTTAGATTTTTTCCAAATTTGTCATATACCCAACAAGAATCTAACCCTAACCTGGAGAACAACTGGTCAAATCCATGTTAAGGCTTAATCCACCCTAAACCTAACCTAACCATTAAACCTAACCGTAAGAAAACAGCATTACATAACCAAGAAATGCAAAAAAAAGTTAACACGCGGAAACATCGCTGCCGTGTAAACAAAATTAGTCAGAGGCTGCAGTTTTAAAGGAATGTGCTTAATTGAGCAAATCAGTGAATTTACGTGAAAAATTTAAGTTATAGAGGATTTTTTTATTTAAATTTTGTAGAGTGACACAGAAGAAACTTTATACAATATATTTCAGTAACAAAACTGTAAACCGCTTATTTTATAAAAATCTGCATCAACAGAATGCTACAGCAAAAAATAACAAAATTGTTATAATTATTCTTCAACAATAACTTATT
>JAQIWG010004132.1:0-16583 GCA_034695025.1 Chamaedrilus cognettii | reverse complement strand
GAAGCTGTGGAACAGCGAGTAGCTGCTTCACGCCAACACCAGATATCAGAAGTGGAAGACAGTCGATATGTTCTTTGAAAGTTAAATCTTCCATTAGCTTTCCATCCCAATGTGCTGTCAAAGGTACGACTGCGGTGAAGTCAGATTTTATGTGGCTTATAGCATAATACTAACTATGATAGATCTTTGACCTACTGTAAAAGGGCCACCTCTAAATATTATTAGATTTTCTTTAAAATTTGTGTAGATTTTTTTCTCCATGAACCTCACAACCTGGGAGGGTGAGAGACTAAAAATCTCAACTTTCATTTTTAAGAGACACCCTATTGCGCGCGCAGAGAACTGTACCAAGTCGAAAGCGAAGGAGGACGTCATTGAGTTGACGTCGAGCTGCTTGGACTACCTCGACACGCGAATGGAGTTCTGGCGCCAGCTGAGACCGAACGTCTCGCCCGCCACCAAGTGGGTCATCGACAACCTCAAGTGGATCGACGACGGTAGGCGATGAGTTAATGACGATCTGCTTTGTTAGTGACTATTTTATTATATTTTACAGCTAGTCACGCCGTAGATTTTTAAAAATAAAATGCCAAGTTGTAACTTATATCTTTTATTACTCCATCAGCACCCCCTCCCCTTCCGCTCGCGACTTCTCTTGGTCTGTGCTTGGAATTTTTCAAACGGCGCACAAACTGCGTAGTTGTACGATTTCCTGTCTGCGTCATTTCCGCAGCGATGAATGCCGGTAAGTACAAGCTGGTCCTCGACCGCTCGAAGGAAGTTCTCGCGAGGATGAACAAGTTCACGGACGAGCAGGTGTCGAGTCGTCGTGAGCTGATGGGCAACCTGCACAGCTACGCAGGCAACGCGCAGCTGGAGCTAAACCAGCACACGGAGGCGATCAGACATCACAAGGAGGACTACAGCATCTGTACAGAAGTGTGAGCGGGCCCTGGTGCAAGCGTGCCGTACTGCCACATTTGAGCACCGATGAGTCCGCTAGCGCTGTGTCAGATGTAACGTAGGTGTATAAGAAATGCGCAGTGAAAAGTGCATTGGTAAATATCAGAATTGCGCAGGTGTAGGTGTTGAAATTGCGCAAATTCCAATTGTATGAAGTGTGTAGTTTTAAATGTGCGAATTGTGCAGTTACTAAGGTACACTTAGTGCAGAATCTGATGTAAATTAAGAAATTGTGCAGTAGTATATTTTAGAATTGTGCAGTTGTAAAGTAGAAATTCAGCAGTTATGATCTGTAAGAATTATGCTATTGTTCATTATGCTGGATATGAAACATATTTTGTAAATTGTTGACAGAAGCCGTGTTTCGACGAGTTGCAAGTCAAATTTATTCAGCGACAGCTTTTTATTATTGTAATTTTCAATATGATTTTGAATTTTATTATATTCAGTCACATGATAATCACTTTTGCATGCAAACTATATGGATAGCAAAGCATATATTTCATATTTGTGTTGTCTATTATCAATATTCCACTAAATAAAACTGTCGACTATTTCGCTTGTACCCACAATTTTAGTGCTTTTCTCAGATCTATGGGCTAGATTTCGTTTCAGAAGTTCCAAAGACGGAATGTCACGTGCGACAGAAAACCTGGGGAGGGTATACATCCGCATGGGTGAATACAAGAAGGCAATTGATATGTAAGTTGACTTAAAATTTTCTTTAGAACTGAGTGTTATTAGTTGGTATCTGTACCAATTCATTAATTGAACTGAAAGGAATTGAATTGTTCTGATTGTAAAAACTCTGCGTTTTTTGTAAAATGCCTTGTTTTCATTGACAACTGAACTGGTTGATAACTATGAATGATGTTGGATTGATCGTCTTGTACAAATGTATGACATGTACAATTCATTCTTCATTCTTCATTCTTCATTCTTCATTCTTGTACAATTCATTTGTAATGCTATGAAAAATTTGCATAACTTGAATATTTCAATTGCAATGACATTTGCCGTATTTCAATTGTCGAAAATTTATCATTTGCATTTTTGTGGTATTTATGTCCATACAGTAACTTCATCCTATTTAATTTTGACGACTATTCCATTGACGTTTAAAACAATTGAAGTACGAATAATTTGAAAAATCATATTGTACTCATTGCCAGCAATATTAGCAGCAAAATAACTTCTTTAATCAGCGGCTGTGCAGTGAGCACTGTAGGTATCAATATTTTGCAAGCGTTGATTGAGGTTGCTGGTGTCAGATTCGAGAAGAAAGTTCCAACAACTGGCACGGCACTGGAGATGGCTTGGTTGTTTCACGAGATAGGGCGATGTTATCTGGAGCTGGGCAAATATGGTTCGGCAAAGGACTATGGACAGAAATCTCTCACGCATTCTGAGGAAGCCAAGGACGCGCTGTGGCAACTGAATGGCAAGATACTCATCGCGCAAGCTGAAGGTTCTTTTTGCCAGTTTTCTTTTAAAATTCGATTTCAATGTACTGTACTGTAACAGTGAGATATTTTTATATACACATTCAGATTCGTATCATATTCCTGAATATTATTTGATTAAGTTAAGACGGTACTATTGCAAAACTTGAAATCCACATGCATGCTTAACCCCAAGTCGGATATTTTAGTTAAAATGCACTTTGTGACTTTTTGACTGTGACTTTGCGACTTTGCGTCTTTGCGTCTTTGCAACTGCGACTTTGCTTAGCAAAGCATCCACTCCAGCCTCCTCCTCAACATGCACTATTTTGAAGCCTTTTTCATCATTTTTCTTCACTATGATGCAGCAAAAAAAATAAGGTATTAAGGAGATTATTATGGAGTAAAATATATAACTCACTAAATATAAACCTAATATACAATTATAAACCTAATATAATAAATATGACTCACTATATCTTGCTCGCTATATCGACACAGTCCATTGTAAAATTGATTTGTAACATAGTTTTTGTGCAAATGTCATATTTATATGCTTTTAATCCTGTATCCAGTTTAAAAAATAAAGATTCTTAGGTTGAGCTCTCGGACAATCTGTGCCACGGAGTAAAATATTAATATCCTGATTTGTTTGCCAGTTAAGCTGAAGGAGTACGATCTAGCGCTCGAGTCGCTGCAACAGTCGCTGGAGATGGCGCAAGGCCTGGAAGACAAGAGCGCGCAGCAGGCCATCCGCAAGGCCATCAGTGACGTCAGACGCTCTCAGCAGGCCGACCAATCAGACAGCCAGGTCGAGGCTCCAGGGCGCATTTTTGTGTACACCAAATGTGCAGTGGTAACTAGAAATGTGCGTGATAAATGTAATATGGAGTACTGTACAGTGCAAAACTCTATAGCAGATGCGCAGTTGCAAAAAATCTCAGTGCTTGGTTGTGAAAAAAGAATAAGCACCGTTAAGAATGGCCTCACAAACTTTGGTCGGCACCCCTTCCCCCCCAGCCGTGAGATATGCATGGGACAAAAAAACTCTCTTCTTAGAGAATATTTGCAATAACTGTTGTCAATTTTTTGTTATATATGCTCTGGGTCAAGCAGTTTTTTCACCAGCCCATTGGGTTTTTTTTTCTTAGCAGTATTTAAAAAGGTCTACATATCGAAACGCTAAGCTAAAAAATACTTTTTTTAATGTATTGTAAATATGAATCTTAGCAAGCTAATTATTGATCAGTTGCACCCACGTGACACTTGACGCTATTGAAATTCAATTCATGCATGGTAGTCCAAATCTGTACGTAACAGAATAATTTTTTTGTCTTCAGCTGATACTCAGTTAACTGTTATAATTATTTTGAGAAGGTGGACCTTTCAAAAGCATTTACATGAAGTGTTCATCCAACTGATGTACAGTATGTAATGATTGTGTTGAAAGGACGATGAGGGAATCGAGGCGACTCCCGCTGTCGTGGAAGGAGACATAGAAAGTGCTGGCGAACATGCAGAACAAGCGAAAGAAGTGAACCAATCAGCCCAAGCCCAGGCCACCGAGTCCGACAAGAAAACTGCAGCACCAGCAAACAAGGAAGAAAAGAAAAAATCAGTTGCTAAAGAAAAGAAGAACGATACGGAAATGTCTAAAACAGAAACTGCAAAGACGGACGCAAATCAATCTAAGGAAGTGGAGAGATCTGATGGGGTTAAAAGTAAGTCGCCAGAGAGAAATGAACAAATTGAAGTGGATGCAAATATTGAGGAAGAGTCAAATCAAGCCGCGCCAGTGGAAGAACCGGAAAACGTTGAAAAGTCTGTCGAAATACAAGAAACTCTAGCTGTTGAACCGAAAGCTCAGCCAGAATCTCCAAAAACCGACGTCGCAGACGAAGATACAAAAAATGAGAAGGAAGCAGGTCAGTTTTTGATGAAAATCACAAAAAGCATTAATATAAACTCCAAAGTTCCAAACATATTTTTTCTTTCAAAAAAATATGAAAAGAGATAAATAATTAGATGGATGCATTACAACTTAAATAACTTTTGCATCTATCCTTCCGGTTCACATGTTTATATCCCATTTCACATTATCGCTTCTGCAATTGCAGAAGATATTGGCGCAAGTTTTTTCGCAGGATTTTGTGTTTGGGGGGTGTTTCAAAATGTTGGGTGGTATTTGAAAGAAGGCGTGCTTCTAACCAAACAAAAATTGTTATCCTCCCCTAAATCTGTTTCTCTGTAGAACTCAAGACCGAGGGGATGATAGATGCTGACGACAACTTTTCAACAAACTTTTGCAACCTACTTCTAACCGAGTGGTCCCCTAATCGCCCCCCAACTGGGCCTCCCTAACCTTTTTTGGGTTGTTTATTGTGTTCAACAAATCATTCGGCCCCCTACTGCGTCACAAACTTTGAGATAGTCACAGAGGTAATAATGAAAATCGTTTTAGGCTGTCAAAACACCCCCCCAGTGGGGTATGAGATTTGGGGGGGTGTCCATTCGTACTTGGGTTGGTTTCCTTCTCCCCCACTGGGGAGTTCTAGGACAATCACTGAGAGACCCTCTCCACTAATTTTGACCAATGCGAGCCGCAACTTAATCAACGACGCTGGGTTGACCTCGACCTTTTAGTGACAAGGAGGTTGACCTTGATCTTTCAATCATTGCCAGGTTGACCTTGATCTTTCAGTAATCACCCGGTACAAGGTGGCGGTGCGCATCAGTGACGTGGAGGGCGCGGGGACGAGCGAAGACCTCTACATCCAGATCATCGGCGACCAGGGCGTGACGAGGAAGGAGACCCTCGAGCAGACTGCTGCCCCGGGGGGGAAGTTTGACCAGGGCACAACGAACGAGTTCACCGTGGCAAGCATCGACGTCGGAAAGGTATCAGAATACTGCTCAATTATTCCTATCAATGTTTGCTAAGATGCGCTAGTAGATGAGCTTAATGAGATGACCTGGGTACGAGTCCTGGCGCCGGCAATTATGAAATCATGCGTTACTTCAGCAATTGAGGCTGTTAAACACACAAGTGTCGCTAGCTGATAATCATCGTCCAGGGTAATTTATTATTCTGGTTGGCGACAGGAAGGGCATCCGGCCTTTAGAAATCCAGCTCCAATATAAACGTCTAACTTGTATGAACACGGACACGGCGTTATAGGCGTGCCTGTAACGCATTAGAATGGGCGTCAAAAAATCTTGATTTTTTTATATATTGGTTGATTACCATGTCATTTTTTATGTTACATGATGATTTATCAAAATTGATGATAATCTTAGTGCTAGTAGATTACTTTTATCAGCCTAGTTTTTAGTTTATATTATTCATGATTGCAAAACTTTTAATAGACGCATTCCGCAGTGTCCAACTGTTCGTACTGTTTAAGTTAACACTAGTCCCGTTTCGTGCTGTTGCAACAAATGCTTCAGCTTTCAAAAAACTTCATTCATGTTCATATATTTTTTATTACATTGGTTCATTATTTATTTTATGCATTATTCATTTATCCATTCATGAAATATTTGATGAGTTTCTTTAAACGGTGTAAACACGCTTTCAAGCTTGCTTTTTATGCGTATATCAATATGTAGTGCTTAGCCCTTCCATGCATGATTCTTGACACTTGTTTTTTAAATGTACATGTATATGCAGCAGCTTTTAAATGACAGCAACTTAAAAGTATCCCAGCCGTCTATGTGTAACAATAAATGAAAAGTATTTTGTGTCACAATGAGTTTAGAAAGGATATATTTAAATCGCTGGTTTTTGCTTGTGCTCAAGGTAATGAAGCTGATCGTCGGCCGGACGTCGATGCGGTCTGGCAGTGGATGTCATATCGCCGACGTGAGCGTGGAGGTCGTCGGTTCGAGTCCTCCCCAGCGCTACCTCTTCCCGTGCGACAAGTGGTTCGACAATACCCAAGAGGATGGCGCTCTGGAAAGAGAGCTTACGCTTCTTGTCTAGCTGAAGATGCCTGGAAAAGACCACATAACAGGGCCAGGGCTTCCGCTAGGGTCTCTTTCAATCATGCATATTTTGCATGCAATTTTGCATGCAACCGTTTTAAGGCGAATGGACGACCGTTGTCATGACAACGATTTCCTTAACTGGGTTTCATGCACAACTTTTTTCTTAACTGGGTTTCATGCACGGCTTGCATGAAACCCAGTTAAGGACATTTTGCAGCGTAATTTTCTTAACATGGTTGCATGCAAAATACATAGCGGAAAGGAGGCCTTACATAAACGCGCCCATGATGCAAGAAGATGACGCCCCCGAGACGCCATGGATATGCTTTTTTGGCGTCTGTGTCCAACAGGCGCCAAAACATCACGCCCATAGACTCTCGGAACGGAGCGAAAGAAAACAAAGCACTCGTTCTATCTAGACGCTCGATTTTGAAGGTCCCGTTTTCACATGCGAAATTTTATTTCCTGCATACCACACTATATTTATTATATTTATTTTAGTAGCGTACGACGCCAAAATATTGAGGTCCTGGCGTTTTCGGAGGAAAAAATGCTGTGTAGTCTACTTGATGTCCGGACGCCAGAAACGATGTGCTTACCGGAAGCCCTATTATAGGGTCCCTGCACGATGACGCAATTTGTTGTTGCTTTGAATAAAATAAGACTGGAATTAGGTCCCCGAAATAATTTATAACTTGAAAGAGCTATGAAATTGCTAAGCAAAGTACATGTAACCCCTAAATAAAAATGAATAGTGTACGTGAAAGCGATTGCTTCGATGCTGCGCTTCTGAGATTATTGAAAATCGATAATAACATATCGTCACGTTTAATAGTACGAGAGTTCGCCGTGTTCCAACTGACACAGCTATTCTGTTTTGTTTATTAGCTCAAGAACTTTGAAGCTTGCGTTCAATACCTTTCTGCTCGTGCGAAAAAAATTATTATAATCGGAGTACGCTCATAAACTCCGCGTTCGCTTGATGCTACTATAATTGCGCTACAACACGTTTTTCAAGCTTTTTTCTCTACTTTCTTTTTTTCCCTCCAAGATGGACGTGCTATCTCAACCGAAGTGAACTCTAACTGCGATCAGCCGGTCTCTGACGTCACGGCCGCTGATTGGCTCAGAAGGGTTAGGCTAGTTAGGCTTTTCCAGGAAGCGTGGCGTCCGTGATTTGCGTCACTGCAGCCGTGAGTCATAGGGCACGCAGGAAGCAGCGCAGGATGAACGAACTACAGACGTAAGCAGTGATGCCACTGCGGCGGATATCTCACTAGATCTAGGGATATTTCAGTGATGGAGAGATCTAATTTTTAACACAATCCCCAGATATATGGGGATATTTTTTATGAAATGGCGCATTTTATGATGGGTGATGGGAATAATTTTTTTTAAAGTAAATGCAATCCAGGGATGTTTTCTTGAGACACCCAGAATCTGGGATATTCCGTTTGACCAATGGTATCACTGGACGTAAGATGGATCCCCGCTCGCTCCCTGAGCTCCGATCCGGTTATTGTTCCGCAGCAGTGAATTAATGTTGTGGATCGTGATTTTTCCGGAACCCCCTCAGTGGGGGGTTTCCCCCGCCCTCCCCCAATAGAACGAATGGACACCCCCCTAACCTCACATGGGGTTGTTTTTGACCCTGAAAGTTTTTGTTGGTATTTGACCTTTTACTTAATTTAAAGCTGCGATGCAGCCTAAAATAGGCAATCTTATAAATGGATAATGATGTCCACAGATGGACAAGTACTGTTAAGAATGGTCTAAAAATGAGTTGGCCTAATACGAAGAAAAGCCCGAAGAATATTTTCTACAGCATTTCCCCCCCCCCCCTCCCCTCCGTCGGGAGGAACCAGATCAAACTTCTATCCCCTCCTGGAAGAAAATCCTGCGGAAGAGCCTGGTTGTGGACCTACTACAGAATAGTGTTACCTTGCTGAGTAGTGAGTACTGAAGCGGGATGGTAACACCAGCCCTATTGCAATTATGACTAGGCTTACAGCCCCGCCTCATTATACATGTAATTATATTATTCAGCCTAGCCTACCTCTAGTTATCATCCGTCCCTTTCCACTCGATACCCCCCGTGCCGCCTGACGACTAAATACAAGAAAAAAATGTCAAAAGCATTTCATAGTAAAGTACATTTTCATTTAGCAGGCTTCAAGTACAAAGTCAACAATTGAAACAAAGAAACTCGGAGCAGAGAACGGTACAAACATGATCAAATCTAATATTCAAAGGTTATTCGAAAAGTAAATTTTACATAGCAAAATTCCGCATCTGCAGAAGGGCCTGTTCTGTTTTTAAGTGATGGAGTTTTAGTTTAAGGACCGTGTAACAAAGGACCGTAGTAACGAAGACTAGTTGTTAGAGTCCGGTTCTGTGCGGGGAGGCTATACGCACAGAATCGCTGCCCCTCTTTAGTCGCCTTCTACGACTCGCCCGGGCAGCTTAGGGCTCCAAGCCAATTAATTTTACCCCGACTTGCGGGAGATTTTTAAAACGGTGTGATTCAGTTCTTTTACATGCACCCAAGTGTAAGGGCTTATTGAAGCGTGCGACCTGCTCATTCTTCATTCTGGTACTTTGACACCCGCAAGCAATGGTGGATCCAGGCGGGGTTATGGGTGCCATGGTCCCATTAAGGTGAATGTATTTTTGAACCCTTATTTCTAAAAATTAAGAAATGCCCTCTCTCCCTTTCCTTCACCCGTTATAGAAATTATGTGAAAGTAGGCCTAAGTTCAAATTCCATCCCTAGAAACTCATTAAGGAATGTCCACCATCATCCAACTCTCGATTCGTGAGTTTTACCTCGCAAATCATCATTTTACGCAAGTAAGTTTTGGAAAGATGTCCCGCCTTTCTTCCCCATCCGCCCTCGTGATTTCGCTGAGAAGAAATGGTGTCATTCGTAATGATTTCATGTTCTAAAATTGACCCCACTCCCTTACTTTGAAGGGCTGGGTCCCCCTGTTCGCAAGACGACGTCATCGTATGACGCAAATGATGAGTCACGCTGTTTGCGACTCCGAATTGATTCCGGGCTCCTCGTATCGATTTGTGGCGCGCGTCGCAGCGCTAAGCGCGCGGCATTTTGATCGACGCGGGAGGAAAGACGTCACGTCATTGTAGTTAGAGGCGTCGCCGCTATAGAGGCTTGACTGTGAACTGGCCTACATCGACGACGTGGGAATTTACGGAGTTCGATTCAGTGCAGTGTTGCGATTTAATCTACGATAATACGATAATTGTACGATAATTTCAGCGATTTTATGCCGTCTGTACCTGGGAGTATAGAATTGTATAGACTAGATAGCTGGTGTTATTAATCCTCCTAGTGTACGTCTGTACTACGTACGATAATGGGTGTACGATAATAGCCTTTCGTACAATAATTTCTGCCCAATAACTCTTTTTTACACGTTAATTGTGTGAGTTCGAGAAGAAAAATTGAATAGATTGACAAAATTGTCAAGAATTATGTCAAAAATCGACAATGACTGTTAAGAATGACGCAGAAATCGGAAAGAATATTGTGATTTTTCCTATAAATATATATACTTTATTAGGTGTCTTTGTGTTTTGCCTCAAATATCATTGTAGGATAATTTTTGACAAAAAAGAGAATTTGCAGACCATTATTTTGTACGTTATAACTGCACTCTGAAAAATTGGCGAATGATGGAGTCAAGCAGATTTGATGCGAAAACATAAGCTTGATTATTGATGATTGATATTTTAAAAGAGAGTTCGTTGCAAAAAACATTTAGCCTGATTTAGGTCACGCAATTATCAACGTACTGCCTGTTGTATGATCATGGGCTAAATTTGATTCATTTCTATTTTTTCATGTTATCGATTTCTTTCCGTTTTCTAACGAATAAATACACTAATATAAAAAGCCTACTATTATTTTTTTCAGCTCAATCGATGATGGTTTATCAAATTATAGTCGACGCTTCCCTAGGGAGGGCTAATGAAGCCAGAAAAAATTCCGTCAATACCCAAACCCTTTGCTTGCGAGTTTAACCGAAAAATGCCAGATGGGGGGCGCCACTGTCAGACTTCGCCCCTGGCGCCAGAAACCCTAGTTACTCCACTGCACGTAGGGCCAGATTTATGTTTTTAAAATTAAATCGACAAATTCTTCATTCCCATCACCATCGTTGATATTATAGCCGACGTTCTGAACTCATCTCCGTGCGAGCGCAGGCCTGACGCTTTTCTTGATTAGACTCCTCTTTTCGACAATCGTCGATTGTAGGATTTATGGCTTATTTATGATCTCAAATCACTGACACAGAGATAGCCTGCCTACGCTAACATAAACAGTGTTTCAATTTTGCATAATTATTGCATTAGATGTTTAATGTGTATGAACAAGCGTATAATGTAAGAGTGCAAATTTTCAAGTTTCTCAATGCCAAATTACTGTACATTGCACCACATGGTTGCCTATTAATTTCTTTATGAATCAGAACAATAATTCATCAAACACGCTCCTCAATTTGCATTCAATGCTTACACATTAAACTTAGTTAGCAATAACCGTCGGTTCGATTACTGTAACGCCGTGCACTGCTTTGCAACACGACAAATCAGTCGTCAAACAAGGCTGAAGCCCGCCAACATTAATAACTGCCGCAGTCAAAGGGTCAAGCGCTGGTGAGGTCAAACACACGTTCTTCATCTGTTCATCACTTAAGGAATCTGTATAGGGATAACTATCGAAGGCGTTATCAAGGTGCGGGGTCCTGTGATCGGTTCTTGTTCTGTGGTAGCTGTGGTAGCGAGATCGACGTGCAGTTGAATGCTGATCAAAGTGTCGCGATCTGTCGTAGGTTGGCGCGTCAACTGTTAACCAGCGTCGAGTGATAGGAGAGCACACTAGAGCGTCAGGTTTATCAGTAAACCTGGTCGATTTGGCTTCCGGTGTTCTCACAAGTAGAAGATGATAAATTGCTGTCACGTGGTTGTAGGCGTTGGCGTTGAGTGCCTGGGGCAGGAACGAAACAAATAATGGTTTAGAATTTATAGATATAAAACTAATAATTAGGGTTGGTACTTGGATCTTGGAACTTGAAACACATGCATACTGGTGCGCTGCTAAATTTTACTTTATACAGCAGTAAATAAATAAAACGCTGTCCTCGAATATATCACTTTGTCAACATACACCCATAATAACGATATTTCTTTCAGATATTGCAAAGCACGATAATTTAATGTAATATTTATTAGAGTCTCGACTAGTTACTATACCTCGATTGTTTGGGCGACATTTATTCCAAGTTGTTGCATCAGCCTCAGCACCTTCTCGTTGTATTTGACCTTCACATTGGTCTCAACGCAACTGACCGGTAACTGATCATGAACATCTACTACATCGCAACTGTCCCTTGTGCACGTTTGACCGACTTCTTCTCGAACCAACTCACTGAGAAACGTTTCCTTCATAGATATGGGCCTGTTCTCGAGAACGAGATGCGACGGACAACTTGTTTTCGGATCGGAAACTGACATCCAACGATGACACCGTATTTTATCCAAAGTGTAGCGTTCAGATGGGTTCACAGCCAGCATCCCTTGCAATAGGTCCTGGCACACTGCAGTGAAACAAAGCGGAACCAAGTAAACACTCACAATATGTGTCGGTCTCTTTAAATACCACACTGCCGGTAGCATTTGTCACGCCATTGTCAATTAAATGACATTCATGATAATAATGAAGAACAAACTAAATAAATATAATAAAGAATAAATATAAAGAAAAATATAATAAAGAATAAAGCTAAATACGAGTGAATATGTGAGCTACAAAACCGTTGAATAACAGAGCAGACTAAATGAGGACACTTAAGACTACATGATTCAGATTATAAGATACTGGTAAGCCATTACACACTGCATAATTAAGTACAAAAAAACAATTATTTTATAAATACTTTAATACCATACGTTCAAGATATTCAGAGCATTAGACTCCAGGCTGTTAACCATCCATCCTTTTCCATGTTAATTTTTAAAATCACTTAACTTTGAACTTCATAACGTCTCTACTTAGAGACCTACATGTATGATGCACTGTAGATCACCTCTCAAGGCGACCATTTAAATTGTTAGAGGACCATAAATAAACAGAAAGTTTCCTATCATAAGAAACTTTCCACCAACTCAGTGTTTCACAAAGTACATGCGTTGTATATCACAAGGTGTATTATTTGCATTTTGCACAGTATGCACCAAGCACCTGCAGAGAGGTAGAATGGCACGCGAAACTTTCCGGAACTGACTCGTTCCCTCACGGCCTGGAGCGTGTTACCACAGAACGGCAGCGCGCCACAGACAAGAACGTACAAGACCACGCCCAGACTCTGCAATCACCAAACATCATTCGCAAAATAACATGATATATATCCTCTCCGTGTCCATTCCGTGTCCATTCCGTGTCCACTCCGTGTCCATTCCGTTTTGTCAAATTCAATTTCGTTCCACTCATTTTTTAAGGTTTGTGGTTAGAGTTGGATTTGATTATTAGGGTCAGCGCTGAGGATAGGGTAGAATTTAATTTGGAGTTTTGTATCAAACCTAATCCGAACGCTGGAAAACTACTGGAACCAAAGAGAATGGGACTAAGAGAATGGGAATTATCCATGTAGTTCACCGCAGCAAATTGTGCCTATCATAATCACATTTGCGCGAAAAGCGTATTTGCGTAAATTGGCGCAACGCAGCTATCTATATCAGATACAACAGTAGCAACAGTACTGCAATCAACACGCATTCGAGATAATGTCTAGTTTCTTAGGCGTCTGTAAATGACCCAACGAGAGCGTAATGAGCTACGATGCTTCTTGAAACAATAAAATGTTAGAGTTTTTTAGATAGGGGGGGTAGAAAATTTTGTTGGGGAAGTTCAACCATCCTAGTCCCCCTGTCGATGCGAGCCCTGAACCAACTTTACCCAGACGTCGATCTGCGGTCCGTTGTAGCTGCGACCCTCGAACACTTCCGGCGCAGCATAGGGGGGCGAGCCGCACCACGTCGTCAGATTGCAGCCCGGCGTAAAGTAGTTCCCAAATCCAAAATCTGATAGAAAATTGATAGTGCACTGATTAACCGCCACAACCTATAATGCATTTTGAAAGGTTAAAATCTTACACATTATCAAATTAGTTAGAGTTACATCCGAGCATAGAATCACAATGAATCTCGCATTTATAATACGGCACTTTTGTAATTGTAGCTAAACAACGTAACAACCTAACTGACAACAAGATTTATTTTTATCCGATAATTTGAACAATAGCAGTTGAGACAAGTGTAAAGATAATGTTCGGTTAATATGTTCTGTCAAAGGAATCTTTCAAAGGAATCAAAGGAATGAGGATCTTTCACATAAGTTTGATTTTTACTGAAATGTAAAGGTGTTAATCGGTGTTACTTCACTCACCTGTAACCTTTATATTCATGTCCTTATCCAGGAGTAAGTTTTCTACCTGAAATTATAAAATAAAATTATAAAATAAAGAGGCGCTTATTTTAAGAGTAATTGGAATCAGGTCCTTGGTTTTGTTGTATTCCTACAAAATATTGGATTTGATATAAATAATCAACAAGCCAAAATGAGCATTAATGACATTATTTTACAAAGAATAATAATAGCAAAAATTGTGCCAAAAAATTGATTATACGTGGAGTAGTCAATACAGACGGAACCAAAGATCAATTACAAAAAATTTGGCCAAAGTGGAATAAAGAATTTAGAAATTATAAGGCATTCAAATTTCTTAAATTTTGCAAGGTGGAATTAGAAATTTAAGAATTACGAGGATCTTTGGATTTAGTTATTAGTGGAATTTTGTCACGAAATTACACGAAATTAAGAGTTTCAACAACTCCACCCAGAACTTTTGAACCGCACTCACACATGATTAGCCAACTAGCTAGTCCTAGAGCTCAAAAAAGAATTTATTTGTGAAGATTACCAAGTATATAAGACATGGGGGCACGCAAGGAATTGCTGAGCTTCATTGTAAAAAGGAAAACGGTTTTCTCCTGGCACGCGTTCAGGGCTAGTGATGGAGACAACCTGGTGAAAACGGTACTGCATGGAAGAATTGAAGTGAAGCGTGGACGTGGAAGGCTGAGAATGCAATATGAAGATAACATCACCAAGTGGACAAGTCAACCGATGGAAGCTATCGTGAGAAAGGTAGTGGACCGGAAGGGGTGGAGAAAGGTTGCGGATTATGCGGAAGGTGCTGCGAGTGCGCTACAACGTCAGTAATGACGGCCGGCGGAAAAGAAGAAGAAGAAACCAGTGTAGTCACCTTTAGATCCCGATGTACAACTTGATTGGCGTGGCAGTAGTCGATTGTATCTACAAGCCGTGTGAACAGCCCTCTCGCTTCGGCCTCTTTCATTGGTCCCCTTCGTGATATGTGATCTGCGTCGGGCATTTTTAAGGAAATTACACGCAAGATAGCAAGAAATGCGAAGTTAAACACGAAGGTATAAAATCAAACATTACGGCGTAAAGCTAAATAATATAAGAAATCAAACAACGCTTAACTTTTGTACACAATTCAAAATATCATTGTAATTATGCACTGACCGCATGCGCTCAAGAATAGCTGTCGCAGTTTGTGCAAGGCTTTGAAATAAATTACTTAAGAGTTAAATTTCTTGGAATTCAAAAAGGTAAATTCTGAATTCATAAAAATGTAGGACCTACACGAACTGTGTATAATAAGCCTACTAACTCACCGAGTCTAATGCAACAATTCTCAACTGTCCTCGATCTAATTCGTATATTTATTTATTTATTTATCAAATCAACTTGCTAATTCAACTTTTTAATTCACTGAATAAAAAATTCACAAAACTCTGTGAAAATTTGTCATATTTCAAGATTTATTCAATTGAAAAATCAAATTATATAACGTTCAATTTTGGTTGCTGGTTGAGAATATTTAATTTTTAGTAACTTGCGAGTTCCAGCCGTAATGAGTCAAATGACACGATGCAGTAAAAACATGTAAAGTTTAACATAGCCTCGGGCTGCTTACCAAACAAGTCCCCGTTCGGCGCATATTCTATCACTAGATATAGCATATTTTTCGTTTCCATAACCTGCGCATAAAAATTTGCACAACATAATGTCATTACGACAGCTAAGCAAAGATGTTCTGAGTGTCTCAATGAAGTTTGCGTCAAGCAGGCAATTAATAACGTTACGTTGTACCAGATCAGCGACACGCTGCCACATTCCTAGATCAAAAAATAACAAAAAGAATTAATCTTATACTTTCACTTTCAAACTGTCAGTATTCGGATATGATAGCATCTATCACATTATGCGATGCTGTTTAAAAACGAGAGTAGCGACAATTTTAAGTTTATTAGAGTATTCAGTAAAAAAAAAAAATTATTAATACAATTTCTTAAACTCATATTTAAATAAAAAATTTTGCCCGTCTCATTCACACACAAAAAATCTTGACTATGAACACAACTTCCGGTCTCTGATAGCAACTTCAGACACCCAAACGGGCCATAAACCCATTGTTAAATTTTTTTGTAATTACCTGCTACTCAATTCCCAAGCGATAAAAACAGGCCTATGTAGAGGATAGGCCTATGATAAAAACAATTCCATATATATCATTGTTGATAAATTTTAAATCAATAATATGATAAAATATAGTATATGATATTAAAATAATTTAAATTTGGTACAAATATTCGTTATTATTATTGACTATACTTGACTATTACAAGTCAAGTAATAATTACCTTCTCGGGGGACTTCAAAATGTGCTATAAACAGTGGTTAAAGTGGGGGAGAGCGCACGGGAGCGGCGCTCCCACTGGTCCCAAAAATTGAGACTAGCGCTCCCACTGCCGATAAGTGGGCGGAACGCATGGGAGAGGGCGCTTTCACTGCTCAGATTAGCGTTCCTGCTTGATTATGATAGGATAGAGAAAAAAATATAATCACAAAATCCAGAAATATGAAGTTTAAAAGTTGAGGAGTAGCCTATTGCTGTGGACCAACTTGCATCTTGCAACTTTATTAAACAACTCCTTCGTAACTCTCAGGCAGGCAGTTTTCTTTCGCACCCCCGCCCCCCCCCGCCCCCCCCGCCCCCCCCTTCCCCCCCCCCTTTCACC
>JAQIWG010004131.1:0-16583 GCA_034695025.1 Chamaedrilus cognettii | reverse complement strand
AAGTAAGGATCGTGTTCAGAAACAAATACAAGATATCTACAGCTTTGCAATATTTACAGAATGCGTAAGCTGCTATAGCCTACAGAATTTTCTCCGCGGCGCGACTGCTAATGTCCTACAAATATTTTATCGCGGCCATTCATTGAGGCCATAATGTATACAGGCCTGGCGCACGCGATCTACACCGCATTGACCTGGAACAAGGGCTGCTTGTTACAACACGCAACCCTGTCATAGTCTCAAAAGGAGAGAATTCTAAGCGAATCACATGCGTCACCGCAGCCTTCAGAGAATCAGGAAATCAGCTTCGCGAGGTTTTACGGGCGCCGGAAACTCGCGATCGAATGGATGGAGTCTTAAGTCAGACTTTGATGTACGCGCCCCTTTTCAAAAATTACTAAAAATCACCCCCTGCAAACTGACTGCCCACCCCCCCGCTTGAAAACGGTAACGGCTACGGTACGGGGCTGCTATAGTGGTGTAGAACGTATAATAGGGTAGCGTCTGATTTTTCAACGCAAGCGGCTCAATGAATTCTGCGACACGTTCAATTAAAACCGGCGAAAAGTTCGATATTAGCGTCAGGAGAACATAATTTGTTTTCGGCAGAACCTGGTCAAAGAACCGACTTCCTGTACCACGGAATCTATCGTCGCAATTATCCCGCGCTGTTGCCTTCAAGTGTTTGTTGGAATAGATTTTCACAACAACTCGTTAGGCCCAATGCGAGAACATTGCATGCAGCGAAAACCGATGAGCTTCGAGACACTAGAGCTGCATAGGCCTACATCTAGCTGCTCATACTTGTAAGCCTATAATAATGGTAGGCCCAATGACGAACTGCTAGAGCAGAGACTATCCCGAAATGTCATGCCAGAACCCTGATAGCGGTACAGAGATTGATTGGCATCGTTTAGAACTTCAGATCATCGACACGCTATAAAGCGTTCAAAGCGCTGTCCGTCCCTTTCTGCGACTGAGTTATACAGACAATGCGCGGATGAGCCGCCACACTGTTGTCAAGTTCGAAGGCTAGTGATATGCTGTCGTGAAAAGCCCAGCTTCTGTTGGGGTTCAGCAATCGTAGGTCTAAGCAGCGTAAACAATATTTTTGAATCGAAAGAGCTCAATTGTTAGCGTAATTAAGCTATGCACAACACTACAGCCTATACTTAGCTACAGCCTATACTTAGCAACATTAAGCGTTGGTTCTATTTTCAGACGATCGATGGCCGTATGACGCAATGCGCTTCATCGGCGAGAACAAAGAACGAGATTCTCGCTGCTGTATTAGCAGATTATTATTTACAGTTTGATGTTCCTCGATGCCATAAAGCTATTTTGTCGCCAACGGCGCAGATATAAATAAATGAGTGGCTATAAATAAACAAATAGAATGCTCGCAAGCGAGTACTGATCATAATTGATCATCAACGTGTACACCTATAAGCAGCCTACACTGTATATAATTCAGCCGATTTTTCGCGATACCGCGGTGACCCAAAATGAAACTTGCCATTTCGTTCTCTCTTCAAGGGGCGTAACCGCATAATATTTGCTGATGATGGGGATCATTTTCTTGCAGAAAAAACTTGTTACTTTCCGGGCAGAACTCGCGACCGGAGGCCGGAGGGGGGGGGGGGTGCTGACAGAGACTTCGCCCTTTCCGTGCAGAACTCAAGAGCGGGGGTAGAGGGGGTGGAGGTAATAATATAACCCTTTTCAGAAGTTACTACGTGCAAATCAGTGGTTCGAAACCTTCGAAAACTTCAACTGAAAGCTAAATTTAAATCAACAGTCCATGTTCTTTAAAGCTCATCCCCATCGGGGACAGGCTTAAATCCTGGCAAAAACCCAAAAAATCATGGTATGCAAAAAAAATTGGATTCCGTCGTCCGTGGTGGGGTATAGTCCCCGCCGTCGACTAAGAAAGCTAGGCTTCTGCCATTGTCGCTATTTTACTCTCATCCTCGACTAATTTCGATGACGTGCTCCAATCGGGCAGTCTCCCACCAATCAGTGGCCATGTCTGCGGTCGGACTGCATGATTTGCTGCCAGCCAATCAGAGACCTTGGAGTAATCAAAGCTCCTGTCGCAGTCAGTCAAGGAGGCGAGTGCTAGCCGCATGGGTAAGCCATAGCAATGAATTGAAGCAATAAAAGGTACAAAGAGTATCTTTAGGTATTTCCAGCAGTCGCCGTAAAGTTTGAGTTAGACGACGGTGAGCAATTAGGTTAGTAGGTCGGGTGCTTTACGAGTGGATATTTTCGGTGAGGAGAAACCTAAATAGCAGGCAAGACGTGCTTCATTTGCACCGGAAACAAGCAATACGAGCAATTAATTAGGCAATTAACACAATAAGCGCTTAGCATCAAACAGTTCTCATAATTTTTTTACCGCCTATAAGAATCTGACGTGACACGGTAACGACGAGATTACCCTTCGGAAGGGGGGGGAGGGGAGAGATTCGTTCGGTCTCGTTATCGATCAGAGGCTGCACCCACCCCCCCCCCCCCCCTCCCACCCCCCGCAGCATCGACCGCTCGGAACATCCAGGGAGCAGCGCAGGGACGCAGGGGGCGCAGGGGACGCAGGGGGTGAAGGGCTGCGAGGTCTCGGGGGGTCGGTAGCTGAATAAGCCGTCGTGAAATTATTGCGGACCCTAAGTAGACGATTGTCAGTCAGCTAGAACTGCACGACCGTCTTCCTAAATAACTATGAGCTTGAAAAAAATGCATGTATACTTTATAGTGTAGACGCGCTGCTCAAATTGCAGCGACGCCGTGGGATATTGAGTGCTAATGTCGATTAGAGCCATTCGCAATAAAACAAAATTACGTTAAAATAAAATTAGAAAGTTTTATATATATGGCTTAACGTCCAAATGCGCTCTTTTATTATTCCCCCACCGCCTAAAAATCATCTCACAACGCAGTTTCTCATGCCATTAGCATAAAGTGCAGTGCAATGTGGTGGCTTTGTTTTTAGCTTTAAATAGATGTTTCATGAATTGAGCGATGGCCAGAGAAATTTAGGATACCGACAATTCTTGAAAAGTGCCGGACTTGCTAAATGTCGGTCGCTGCACACTGCTACACTGCCACACTGCCACTCCTGCAGGAGTCGCCTTGCAGGCAGTTACTATCCAGCTATAGATAACAGGGCTGAAGCGCGGCACGCCAATGCACTGACACGACTGTACGACTGCTATTGCAGTCTTCGTTATTGTCAGATGTGTGTACGCGCGCTCGCAGCTCGCTCGAGTGCATCTACTCTGAGTCTTACAATAGCCTACATAAAATTACATGTAGCTAACATGTAGCGCCGGAGCACGGATACAAGCTACTGTAGTGTGGTAGTGTAGGCGAAATGCGACAGTTTGACTAGGCTGCAGGATTGATAGAAATGCTGAATCTTTCTTTATTTGGTGCCTAACCCCTAGATGGATATTTTAGTTAAAATGCATATTGCGGCTTTTCAAAGCCGCTTTGCGGCTTTTCAAAACCGCTTTCACAAAGCCGCTTTGCTAAGCCGCATTCACAAAGCCACTTTGAGGCTTTGCGGCTTTTGGACGATGAGACTTTGAGATTGTTAGACTTTGAGAATTTTAGATTTTGAGTCCCTGGGTCATCTCATAGAAGGCATTTCTATCGGTTAACATTTCTTCTAGAGCATTGAGCAGCAGTAACTCTTGTGTATGCGTCGCCTATGCTATAAATGTGATTATTAAGGGAGGGTAAGGACCGTGTGTGAACATGCTTTAAGACTAGTAATTACAGTCCTGTTCTGTGCGTACGGTAACGCACAGAACAGCTTCCTTTCTTTAGTCGCCTTGTTGATACTCGCCCTGGAAGCACTGGACTGACGAAAGCTGATTCCATTGTACAATTGGATGCTTTGCAGACGAACGTAAAAAGACAGCTTTGATGAAAATGTGATGCTGTATACGATGCTTCAATATAATAGAGAGATCTGAGGATGGCCCATAGTTGATGATTATTATTTTAAGCTCTTACTTTGATTAGAGGAAGCTCTCTGGATTATTTTCGGAGGACGTCATTCAACTATAGCTAGTCGGCGCGATGTGAAACGGTGATCTATTAACGGAACGTGCTTGAATGTTCATTAATTATCGATTCACGATCGCTGAAGTAACTCTTCATAGAACTCCTCGCCATACGTGACATTGGCGCTGATTTCGTCAAATTACTCATAAAACTAATTAAAGTCGAAGATGCCTACATGTACATGGAAGAGACGTGATATATCGAACAACGCTGAACTATGTGCAAACAGTGAGCACCGTATCGACCTACATATGTAAATATATCAGATAGGCTGAGATAAAACGGAACCCAGTGTTCCAGCCTGCAGCTGAACTAATTACTCTCTTTTTAGAAAAAAACGAGCGAAATAAGACATGAACAAACCAACACACAGCGCACCAACCGCCGGCGGGCACAAAAAAAACCCGCATGGATCAACCCCTTCTTCCACTCCCAACAAGTCAAACCAACCAGCACCCTCGGCCCCCCCAGCCTCGTCTAAATCTCCCCCAAGCACTTCATCTCCAGCCGCCGACTTCAGCGGGAAAGTCCCTGCACCCCCAGCGTCAAACACATTCACAAAGTCGCACGGGGGTTCCCAGGATATTCCACCGAACGGAAAGAGCTCCCACGACCTCCCTTCGCAGCCAGGCAGCGCGTTGAGCAAGCTCGCCCAGGGGTCCCTCGGGTGCGCCGTGGGGGCCACGGGAACCATCAAGACAGACATTGTCTTCAACCCGGCTGTACAGGGAACCAAGGTGGCAGCCAAGTCGGCAGGTAGGTTTGTCAGACTTTCATCGTTCAAGCGACATAAAATAGTCTCAATTCTCTCAACACGCGTGATAACTATTTTTTCGGTGCGTTGCATCAACGTGTTATGTTGACGTTAGGCTGCATGCTCACTATCGGTACAAACTACAAAATTCTAGTCAAATCAATTTTGTCGCCCGTGGATTTACGCGCGATTGCAATAAGACACGCTGAGGCCTATGGTCAAATTCACGATATATGCTCTAAGCTTAAGGTATTAGTTATTTTTTTTAGAAATGCATAGATCTAATCTTGAAAAGATCTATAAAAATGCGTACTAGGAGGACATTTTTTCTATACTTTATATCAATTTTATGGAGCAAAATGTTATATAACATTTCTTGTCCCCTATACCCACAACCCCTGATAACAGGTTCTAACAACATCCTTGCACACCTACCCACCCTCAAGCGTTATATAATCTGCAATGGCCTTATCCGCAGGTGGGAGCGTGGTCGCGGTGGGGGCTGCGACGGGCGCGCGGTCCCCCCTGGGGGGAGGTCACTACGACAGGGCGAGCGTCGACTCCCAGTTCACGGACGCCGAGGAGGAACTGAGCTTCCTCGAGGCTTGTGTCGACTGCGACGACGACGCTCTGTACGAGATCATTCAGAACGGAGTGACCTGGGAGCAGGTCAACGAACGCGACAAGTCGGGGAGGGTGAGTGCGGAGTTGCTTTAGAAATAGAAATGGGCGTTAAATTTTAATTTGTTTTCGCTGTTCTAGCATTCGTAATACATGGCATATTTAAATAGAATGTTCCGCAGATAATCAGTTTTGAGCGGGTGGTAAGCTTATATATACGCAGGGGTTGCATAAATGAGGTAGAGCGGGGGTGGGGGTAAAAAAATGAACTGGGGGTTTAACCCCTCAAACCTCATATTATTGCGCACGCTGGGCATAATATGCCGCGTAGCATGTGGACACATTATGTTTTTGACACGAAATCAAGATTAAACCGTGATGTAGTATTGCACACCAGTCCTTATATCTCTCCAGGGTCATCTATTAAGTGCGTGTGGGATACTGAATACAATACGCTCGACTCGTCAGTGGTGATGGCAGAGTTTATGATATTTTACTGAGAGTACACAGCTGCGGCACGGTGCCCTATACAGGGTGCGGCAAAAAATAACCCCCTAGCAGATTTTGACACAGGTTCTGAAAATTTCACTCGAAAATCTGCTTTAATTTAAAAGTTACGAAACTTTTACCAAAAAAGTGAAAAATCGTTTTAACCGACTCGATTATGCCTGCAATTAGCATTTTTATGTCTTTCAGTCTCAGCGCTTTGAATCACTGAGAATAAATAAGAAGTCCTGAAGGGAGTCGACTGCTTTGGTCAACAATAATCTTGATATATTCTGTATTTACCATCTGCTCTGATGAATGTATATTATCTCCTTCAGCATGCATGCATGCATGCCTGTGTTGTAGAGAGTGACATGGGGTGGGGAACCGTTCGTAACCGCAGTAAACCACGGTAAATTCCGCGGGGAGCGAATGAAAAACATTTATGGAGCGGTTTTTTTTACCGCGGGGAGGAGACAGCCGTCAATGGTTTCCCGCGGTAAATGGGGAAAGGGGTTGCGGTAAAACCGCGGTGTAGTTAGAGGAATACAATTAGAGCGTTTATTTCGCAGATTCCATCAATTCATAACATTTCGGGAAAGGGTTGGGGAGCCAAATGCTTTCCCATGTCACAAGACTGCAATTTTCATCCCATGACATGTCTCTAAAGCCCTCTGTCTCCGAGCCGTTGACTTGCTCGACGATCCCAGTCGTCACATAGTTTATCTTGGTAGTTGTCAGCTCGAGCCTAATGGTCTCTGGAGAATTCTCGGAGTATACCCTACGCGTGATCAGCTCACAGGTTCACAGCTGCAATTGGCTGCTTCTTTTTACCGCTGTCGACACCGCTGTCAAGAGTGGGCGCGGCGGGAGGCGCTGACAGGATGCTCAGCACTCGGCAGAGACAGCTATTAAAGCTTCATTTGGCATCTTCGCAATGCAGCTATGCTCTCAGGTGTTTGTCTCAAGAATGCGAGAATGCGCATTCCGCGATCAATTATGCCCATATCGGTGTGAAATTTTGGTAGACTAGCCTTATCTATATCTTAACATCGAGAGATGCGTTCTTTCAACGCTCCTCCCTCAGCATCGTCAAATGCCCCTCGCCCCCCACCCTCAGGCACAAAGCTAGAAGCTGCAGTTACACCATATTAGTGTATACTGCCAACATGAACGTCAATCTGGTCTCAATATTGGGGGGTTCAATTTTTATTCTGTTAAGTCTGAAATGAAGTTCAAATATTGAGTTGTACATAAATTAAGTTAGTATTACGCACATTCAAATATTGATTGACCCAAACAGTTGTTTCAAAATATTGGAAGGTCATACAGTCTCTGACCCCCACCCTCCCCGGAATCCTATCTATATGCTAAATTATTTAGAGAAACCGCGGAAAAATTGCGGGGAATGGGGAGGGGAGAGAGAGGGGAAGAAATTTGAAATCGGTCTGCGGGGTGGGGAGGGATTTTAAATTTCGGTTAAGGGTTGGGGCGCTAAAAGCTTCCCCATGTCACTCTTTACCTTGTTGACGGGCTGCTGCAGCGCAAGTCGTTCAAGTCATGTACTGGTTCGTTTTCAGTTCCGCCGTTGTCTTCAGCATGGGTCTGTGGTCCTGGCACTTTACATGCATCACCCCCCCCCACCCCCCCTCCCCCCGATTTATGGTAGTCTGGCAAAATAGGTCCTGCCAGTTTAGCGATGTAGATCGGCAGGCATCAAAATGCTATTTGCAGGCATAATCGTGTCGGTTAAAAGATTTTTTCCCTTTTTTGAGTAAAAGTTTTATAACTTTTGAATGCAAGCAGATTTTCAAGTGATATTTTCAGGACTTGTGTCAAATTATCTCAGCTACAATCCCTGAAAAGATTAAGCAAAAATATCAATTTTTGGCCGAGTTATCGCGAATCTGCTAGGTTTTTTGGCCGCACCCTGTATGCACGGCGCCATCCTGGCGTTAATCATCGCTGTCATCGCAGCTGTCTAATAAATCAAGTCCGAGAGGAAGCGGTTCTTTAAAAAACGAAAATACGGAAAGAAAAAATCAAAAGATAAATATGGCTAGCCTACGCTCAGAACACAAATGTCAGAATATCTGCAGGAAGTGGGAAGAGGTCCTAACGTTGACTATTTGATATTACTATCATTCCAATACAGGCGCTTAATTAGGCCTAGATGCATCAATTGTATAATTATCTCATAAGAATTTTCTTAGCAGAATAATCATCAAATCACCGAGCTAATTAAGTTTGTGTCAGCAACTGAAATACGAGCTCGAAAAATCAGCTTGAATGTAGAGTTTTAAAATATTTCACAGCGCAATGCAGCGCATTGTAGATGCGTACAAATGTGTACGAAACCAAGCGCTGTTTTCAATAGACGCCCTCGTTTCTTTCGCTTCACCTCTCTCCAGCTCTAATGATGTCTGGGCAAAACAGTCTTTTGCAGAATTCGTGTGCAGCTGTGCCTAAGGTCAAGTAATCCATCTCATCCGACAGATCATTGTCCCAATTTATTGGTTTATCACCACGCTCGCTGTTCATATATCATTAGACTTTATATTGTACATCTTCCTGCTTGCATTTAGCTACGAAAGGACTTTGTTATTTTGTCACCAGTCGCATACAGTAGGTATGCGAACAAAATCAGATGATATTGCCTTTGAAATTGGAAGACAATTATTTTTAAACCGCCGACTTCGGGACAAAAGTTTCGCCTAATTCACTTGCGTTCCTGTGTCTATTTGTTTAGTCGCCGGTCCGCCCGTGTCTACTGGAAGGGCCATGCTGTCAAAAACACTGTCTGTCCTCATGTGCCATGCTGCTTTGGAGGGTGGGGGGGATAAATGGGATTAAGCCCCCAACTCGTCAAGTTATCAGTGGCGGAGAAAGCAGTTATAAAGTGGTGTGGCGGGCCACCAAATTTTTGTGGCTCGCCACACCAAATATCGGATTCGCCACACCGGTTGCGTGTGGCGGACCACATTTTTGGTGTGGCGAAGCAGAATGGTGTAAAACATTCAGAAACTTTTTCAAAAACAGCTTTTAACCTTTTCACAAATAACCTGTCAACACTCAACAGTCAACAATTTGTGATTTATTCATTATGATTAATGATTGTTTATCCTAATAAATCTGAGGTTCTGAGGAGTCTCAGCTACATCATAAGAGCCTACATCGGTATATCGGATCCTAGTGTTAAATGAATAGATCAGGTGACAGCCACTGACACCGTCTGACAGCAATGATCTAACAGTAAGAAGAAGTAGACCTCTAGGTTAGTAAATTGTAGAAAAAGGCAGAAAAAAGCAATAATGACTCATTTACCTCTCCCTGGGGAATAATGGGCATGGAATAACCTCCTAACCTATGAGTCGATCGCATAGGAACTTGCAACAAACTAGCTTTCGACTTTGGCCGCCATTTTTGATCCGCTTTATCGGTCTCTAGACTCCGATCGGTCGAACGAGATTTGTTTTGACCCTATTTTTGTACCGTCAAAGTACTTTTGTTTGATTGGTTGGCGCGGCGGAATTATTAGCCAATCAGAAAACAGACTGTTTCGGTCTGGGACGCTTATCTGCATGATCTGGTCGATCGGTATCATAGCGGATCGTCATCGGGAACGGGCCTTAAGTGTTATTTTCAAACATATTTAGAGAATCTCCATTGGTGTGGCGCCGCCACACCAAGCTGAAATGTGGTGTGGCGGCTGCCACACTTGCCACACCACTTTCGCCGCCACTGCCCCTCCGCTTCGATCGGGCCCTGGTTCAGCTGCTGTAAGCAGGACAGACGCACGGGACACACAGGAAGCCCCGCTATCGACGCGTCGCTAGTGAATCCTTGCAGGTGTGTAATTGAACGTCGCGTGCAGCGTCAATACTGCGTCCGTCAGTGATATAATTAAAATTCGTGCAAATGAACTTAAACCAGAACCGAAATTATGTCTACCTATAGGCCAGAACGTCGACAAACAGCGAGCAATCAGAAACTGCGATTCAAATGGAACGGCGCTCTGTTAGCGTGAACGCTGTAGGCCGTTGGCGCCAAAATATCACAAATATAAAATATCTTGATGCAGTGGTGCAATTTCTTAAAATTGCAAAAAATCATTTGAAATCGCTTTTATTTTCTTAAATACCCTTTTTTCAATGCGATGCGAGGAATCTGAATCTGAAGTCGTATTTGCTAAGTTCTTCAACCCTTTCTTGCAAATGAATTTTTTTTTATGAAAAAAATTTAATTACATTCAAATCGTGACGATTTGGTCAATTCTGATGGCAGAGTCGGATTTTCCATACAAATTATCGTCTAATATAGGGCCTAATAATAATACCTTTCAACAAAACAGCCTATTTTCTTTACAATCAGTAAAGTTTCAGTAGTTTCGGTAATCAGTAATCAGTAATCAGTAATCAGTAGTAGTAGTAATTCAGTAATCAGTAGTTTCGTTTATATGTGGACTAATTCAAGCTTTAGTTCGCGGATTCGTGCTGCCAAATGTTGAAAAATATTATTGGCTGTCAAATAGTTAGCTACTAAATCAGGTAGACTCAATTTTTTACACGCACAATGGGTCCTAATTATTGATAGCGCACAAAAACTTGAACCTCAGTCAAAATTACAGTATTTGCCGAACGGTTACTGAAATTATTAGCATCAAACTAAACTTAAACTTAAATTATTTGCTGAACTGAAACTGAACTGTAACCCAAATTACAAGGTCTGGAACTGAACTTGAGCTGAAATTATTGGCTGAACTGATCATACTAGTAGGCCTATACCAGTGCGTCTCATGCGGCGTGGAAGGGAGGAAGCGAGTGAACGATCTGTCCTGTTACAATTATCCTAAGCTCCAACACGTCAGCGCCCACGTTAGATCTTTGAAGGGAAGCGGCGCTCAATAGCAGGCCATATTGTAACAAAATTTGTAACTGCACATTTTTCACCAAAAATATTATTTCTGACATTTCCGTATTTAATGTTCAGCACATGCCGAATGGCACTCCCCAGAGAGCTTGTTAGCTTCTGTGCAGAACTCGGAAGCGGGGGCGGAGGAGAGGGGGGAGGGGAGGATTGCTGGCGGAACTTACTTTTTGAGGCTATTGTTAACAATGTTTGTCTATTTTTCATGCAATTTAAAAAAATAGTTCCCGACCATTTTTAGGCCATTCTTAAGCTTTTTCAGTTTTACCTCAATTTCATAATTACACATTTGCTTTTTTATAAATGTGCATCTCAAGATTTATAACTGCACATTTATTTATTTATAATTGCACATTTATTTATTTTTAACTGTACATTTATTTATTAATGACTCCTCATTTATTTATTTTAAAATGCACATTTTTTATTTATACCGTGCGTATATTTATTTCTAATTGCACATTTATTAACACCTGCCTGAATATTTCCTAGCCCGCAATGTTAAATGCAGGCAAATAACTGCATATGTGCTTTTATAACTACACATAGCCTGCTGGTCAAAAAAATGTAGTACTCCCACATTAAGGAGTGCTACTACACTCCCTAATGTGTAGTAATGGAAGCAATAGATATCCCACTTTCATAATTTTTTCGAAAATAAGGGAAGAATTTTTTGACTGGGGTGATTACTTGCAGTCGGACAAACGTACCAAGCGAGGTGCGGGGTGGTGGCGGGGGGCGTTATGATAAAAATTCGAGCGCTCAATATGTCAAATGGAAGTATAGCAGTCTGTAGCGGTAACAGAGTGTCGTGGAGCTCTGCCAATCCTTCGACATTTTATTTAGTGTGAAGGTGTGATCCATCTAGGTTCATCTAGGGTGTCGTCTCTAGAGCGAGAAATCAATGTGTTGTATAGCCTTGATAATAACAAAGGCAATCAATTAAGGAGACCTGTACATGTGCATGTACATATACATACATTGTACATGTATTGCGTCAGCATGGTCTGAACCGAGAGGCTGAGGGAGGGGGGAGGCATATATAGGAGCAAGGACTGAGATAGGGGTTGTTCCTCTCACAGAATTTGAGTAGGGGGTAGGACGTAATGCTATCTTTCCTCCATAATTTGAGGAAAGAAAATGGATCGTTCAGAATGGAAAAAAAAGAGATTGGACTGGCCAGTATGACCTAAAAAGAAAAAAAGAAAAATTAAAAATTAATGCAATGCTAGGAATAGATTGAAAAATGTACGTCCTCTAGAATGTGACAAACTGACAAATGACAATGCACTTATAAAAAAATAACTAAAAAAGGACTGTTAAGAATGGCCCTAGAAATCATTCTCAAGAACTTGTGTCAAAATCTTACAAGCATCGTCCCCCTCCGGCACTCCCCTTTTCACCGCAGTGTCGAACTCTCAGATTTTGAATTCTGGTTAAGATACTAGGGGGTAGGGGGCTAAGGGGCGGAACTAAGGGAAGAGGGGGGGCAGCAAGATGGCGTGAGAGCTTGAAGATTGCTTCCGCACAACAAAACACCGTCGCACCCTTACAGACAAACCTCATTATTTCCACATGCAACTCACACACGCGTGACACGTGAGTAACGACACGTGACACACACGTCACACACACGTGGTACACATGTGACACACACGTGGATTAGGAATTACGCATATGTGACCCATGCACGTGTTGATCCACATGTGAGTTGCGCATGGCCTACATGCAAGTGCGTATGCCTACGCTGTTTTTAAAGGTTGAGCAGTTACACTGTTTTAAAAGAAGCGAGAGTAACGTTACGCGAGTCGTAAGAAACGTTTAAGTATTTTTTCTTTAAAAAAAACCCCAAAACACGTTTAGTCAGTACAAAGACAAAGAGTTGTGACTGAGTGGTCTAAGTAACGGAGCTTGGATTATGAGTTCGACAGCGCGTCGATTCGAATACAAAGACCGCGCAAAGATTTCGAGTCTTCGTGCACTTTTGACAAAGGCAGTTGAAATTCGTCAGCACTGCAGTAGCGAAGTTAAAGTGAAGTCAAGATTCTTAACAGGGTGAAAGTTAACTCTACCAACGACAACGAAATCTTCAAAAATCAAAGTATACACACGGTGATAGGCACGCGCATCTGACAAGCGCAAGCGATTAGCATCGTCACATGACCGCGGAAGGCCGCACAAAAACTGTCAGAATCAAGTAATTCCATCGCAATACAATAGACCCTGTCGGCTACAGCAATAGATGCTTAAGAAGATTTCATCAAAAGCCAACATAACATGTCAAAACCAATCATCTATCGAACTGCGGTACAATATAAGTGACGGGGGTCATATGTAGCCCCAATAAATTACATGAAAAAGTGCATTCTGTCCAGGGGCGTAGCGTGTGGGGGGCGGGGGGGGCAAGGGGGGCAGTGCCCCCGCTGCTGGGAAGGTCTGCCCCCCCCTGCTCCTAGAAAAGTGACTATTAGCTTATGGGTTCCCCCCCCTCTCCCCCCCCGGCTGTCAGGCAGAACGGACGGGGAAAAGTGCAACTATAGATAGGGCGTGTAACGGTCTGCCCCCCTGCGAAACTATTTGCCCCCTCGCTGAGTATGGTCACGCTACGGGCCTGATTCTGTCAGGGGCAAGATAATATTCCTATAAATAGACGCTATGAAATGTATACACCACTCACCGCACCGACAGCGAGAGTCTCCATGCAGAGCGCAATTTTCAATAAAATAGACTATGGTACGCTGGGCTGTAACTAGACAATTAGGCGTGAATGATTGTAGACTTGTTCCACAGATCGGAACAAAACAGCTGATCCTACGGCACTATTCGTGTTCCAAAACAAACGTTAACGAAACTCGGTATTCTGAAACAGAGAGAAATAACTTCAACCACAGGTAGATTACTTGAAACGCTATTAGCCAATTCCGTACTCCCCACAAACTGGGAAGTCAAATAGACTCCTTTGTCGCTTTACATTCAATATCAACAACGGCACTGCCGATTCCTATGTATGAAATTTAAGCACGAAAACTCATCGTGGCACACAATGGCCTCTTTGAAAGAAAAAAAAGAGAAAAAAAGCTGCTAGACATTAGAAAGTTTAATGTCTAGGTGTGAAAAAAACACCAATGGACGAGAACTTTAACGAAAATGTTTTGGACTTTTGACGTTTAAACTGTCAGACAATGCTGATTGCATGGTGTATTTTTGCCAATAGATTTACAAAATGATATCCAGCAAATACATTTTAAAAATAAATTTATCATGGCCAAAAGTGGCATTTTACACACGGTTTCACATTATAGCGTTCCAAGTGAATTCTCTGCACTCGCACATAAATATAACGCAGGGGAAATGTATTTAAACAATCTTTCTTTCACACTATCAACGACGCTTTCCAGGGTGAAGTGACATCGTTATAGATCAGGGGCCTCATTTACGTACATTTCTTAAGATTTTCTGAAATTTTATCCTAACTGAAATTTAAAACAAATCAAATCCAATCGCCGACCGCTGTGACGTCATCATTCGGTTTGCGCGCGATCGTGCGGAGTTTCCAATAAAAAGACAAGATTTGCCAAAGATTCTCTTAGGACCACCTTACGACTAAGATGATCATAAGATATCTACGTGAATGAGTCCCCTGGCTATTAGAGTTTAACGTAGCTCTTAGCGAGTAAAGCGTATTGCTACTATGCTATAAAGCGTATCGCTATATGATTATAATTTTGTTACAGTTACACATTTGCTGACTATTTTTGATCATTTTTCTTAATAGTTTTTTGTTGTTAATTATTTCTATTGTTGTGCTTATATTTCTGCTTCTTTCGATACGAATAAAAGATCTATATATTCGAAGCGAAACGCCGTCCGTGATCCTCGCCTAAAACATCTTACATACCCGAACGGCATGGCTTAATTTTTTAGGAGCGACGTAGGCCTACATTATTTTAAACGGTCAGCAGCCACCCCGTGCACCCCTCGTGCGGCGTTCCTACACAACCGTTGCATTTTAACTACCGATCGCTAGCTTGCGAGTTTCTTAGGTGAGGCCGACTATCCGGCTTCAAGCCAACGACGACACGCAAGTGGACTGTTTTTTTCTATCCAAGGCATCAGCTCTGTGTTCACTGCGCATAGTACGCGAGAAAAGAATCTGCGCCGTTCCATCCTGACTCTTACAAATTTGCATGCATGTTGTATGAAGCGATGATGTTATATGATGTTATATGGGTGCAGAAATTAGTTGATATTGGCGTTTAAAATAAATTGAGATTTTGATTAGGGTTCAAGGACTGCCTTCAGGTTTGCAGGTTAGGGTTAAGGCTGTGCCAGCGTTGGGGCTAGGCTAGGATTAGGGTTTGGTTTCGCCTCCTTATTTCGTTTACAAATTTCTTCCAACCGATATGCAAATTTGCGAGAGCCAAGATGGATTGGCGTAGATTCAATTATCGCGCGTGGCTTGCTCTCATTCAGTGCGCTGTAATTGACGTCACTGAAGCAGTGTCCTCACTTGACATGACCCATTTTGCTCACCCGATCTGACCAAAGCTCGATGACAACCAATTTTGCTTGGTTAAAAAATCATGCTCAAAATATCCTATTCCCCCAAAGTTGTCTTTTTCATTTTCAAACAAACTCACCCACAGCGCCAGTTCTGCTTACCAAACGCGGGGAGGGAGAGGGGACTGTACTGACATACAAGTGACATACCGTGACATACTCTGCCTTTTACCTCTTTTTCTAATTGCCCGATAAATTGCTCGATTGCTCGACAATTGCTTCATATAACATGCATGCTCGACGATTGCTCGATCGGACCCTAAAGTGCTCACAAATCGAGCAATTGCTCGGCAAGTGAGAGCACTGCGTTGAAGCACGCCGTTTGTTGTCGAGCGGCTCCTGTATAGGCACAAACCTGTGTAGGTTTTCGGAGTTAAAGAATCGTGTGAAGACAAAGACAAAACGTAAAGGCAAGCACAAAAAATGAAGACAATTGCAGTCCGTTTCAATGCCTACATGTGGCCAAGTAAACAGCCCTTCTGTCATCGCCTTTACGTCGGGAAGCTTTGAATGCTCTGCAGGTATAGACACACTCCAGATTTTTCTCTGCATTTCATTTGTGAAGATAGGCCTTTGAATTTTTTGAAATAAAGGAGCGCCGCCTAATAGACTAAACATATCCCCCTACCTCTTAACGTTTTTCAGCCCGATTATCGTCCACGGTGGACCGTGATGGATGCAGCGAACAGACGTGTTGTCTAGGTGAGAGGAGCGCCAACAAAGACGCTTAGTCGACATACATTGTAGTGCAAGTGGCAAATTGCCGATGCAATTTGTCCAATCCACTTTACTTCACGTCGGATCCATTTTAGTTTCGGAAAGGCCTTAAAAATGTTTTAAAATAATTACTTTTTGGTCTTCATATTTCATAAGCAAGCATTTTAGTCGCAACCAACGCCTTCTCAGTTAAAACTCTGCTAATTAAAATGACCGAATGTAATATGTCTACGTGCCTGTCCGATGTTGTCGGATTGAAATAGCAGCATAAGTCTGAAAATTTATTCGAAATTGTACAAATTTGCCGCATCAATGATTCAAATTACTCTATAAATCTCAATGTACTCGCACAACTCAATAATAACATCTTCAGATATATCAAGTTACCGTGGTCACGGTAACACTTATATAGGGATGGCGTCTTCGCCTATAGTAATCTTGTTCTTGTTGT
>JAQIWG010004130.1:0-16585 GCA_034695025.1 Chamaedrilus cognettii | reverse complement strand
AAATCATTTTTCTTTAAATCTATGACGTCACGTTAATTTAACGACGTGGTATATTAATTCAAATGGAGTAAGCAAAAGGCTTCTTTGATTGGCAGTTATGGGCTGCTGTTAAATTGTCTTTCTAGGTTAAAGTAGGAGTCGAGGTAGGAGTGGAGGAACGACTATTATATCGACTTTTATTACAAATTCGATGACGATTCAAAAACTAATAAAGCTTGTTGCAGAGGTGCTCGTTTAAACAGCCGAGTTCAGCGTATAAGGATTATGGTAAAAAATCAAAGAATCCGCCACATTTATATTAAATAAGCCTACATTGGAGAGTAATAATTACGGCAATATAAGTACCATAACTCTATTTGTTAATTATCAAAATAATCAGTTGATCAAACTGACCCAGCTGACCATGACAAGTGTGTGACATGTCCATCAGACTATAAGAGTTCGGTAAACAGAGCGTCATTGTCGTTACGATTCCAAGCAATTAACGTATTCTCTGCCAGATAACGGATCGCGTTCGATTAAACCCACGAGTCAAATTTGTCAACCGGGGCTCGACTGAGCGCAACAGCCTTGCATTCGGAAACTTTGATTGAATATTAGTAGCGGTATCACGCTATCCGTTTGCAAACGCCTGTAGTTGAATACTTTGATATGTGATGAATTCATGGAACATATGGCCTTAGGCTATTAACTTTCATAGCGAACAGCCTTGCCGTTTTGTGTTAAATTGAGATTGTACGATGTATATTCACGGAGTATGTACTATGCTCTAGGCTAGAGTAGCCTTCATGTAAAACTAATCTTACGCGAATCAAAATAGCTGCTTTCGTATGCATCATTTACTTACCGGATGTTCGTTTATTGTTCCTTCGTAGGGGATTACTGTGAAGTTTAGTGACGATTCATTTTTTATTGCGCAATCGTGCAGGCTCTCAGTGCTAAAAGTTGATGACTGCATACGGAACGATCAAATATGTCAATTTCCAGCAAGTTATCCAACATTTATCTGAAATTTCACATGAATTATTGTCAAATCATATGTTCAAAATATTCACCTTTGACTTGCGCATCAGCACTATGTTCTCTGTCAATAATTATTGCGTATTGCTGAAGAAGAAGGATATTGCTGCACTGCACAATGCTCTGCGGTGCTAATGAATAACGATCTATAGCTGGGGGAGGAGCAAATTTCCTCGGTGAACGTGTCAAAGCTGCACTGCAGATCAAAGAATTTGGACTGGACAGCTATCACCTAGAAAGGAACTCATCCAAGCTGAATGGCATACAAAAGAGGGTTTGTTAGGGGCAGCATAATAACGGAATTTGTTGTAAACTATGCTGCCATTGGCTGCAAAAAATAGCGAGAATCAGTTTGATTCTAGACAGCGAATAGAAGCCCACCCAACCGCTACTTTACTGCCTCGTGGCTACTCTACTGGCGCACACGGCACAAAAATCCCTTTTTTGTGCCGTGTGCGCCAGCACCTATATTACCGGGGTAGCCTTTCTAGGTTGATTGTAATCAAAATGCTTCGCTGCAGACCTACCGACCTAAAATTGTTATGTTAGGAGTCAAACTTTATTTAGCTACATGTATACTTATCCTAGAGGAAGTAATAATGCTGCACTATTATGCAAAATCAGTGATTTTAATCCTTCTACTTTCTCAGTAATTTGTGCAGCGTTTTGAGATGGGATTTCAGTAATTGTAATTGTAAGTGCGTCAAAAATTTTGTCTGTTTTCGAAGAGTGAAAGAATTTTGAAAAACGGTTAACATTTGACACAGTTGCGTTTGTGAGTTTGGTGTCTGCACTTTTTCTGTATCACTATGTACGTGTACATACGGGGATTGTCATGAATAAGCAAAGTAGCGGCATCGATTAATAGGTCAGCTTCTACAGGCTGTCTAGAATTGAACCAAGCTGATTTCTGCTAGTTTTTGCAGCCAATGGCAACTAAGTTTAAAACTGATTCCGCCATTATTTTGTAACCGTTTTCGACTTTCTTATTGTTTTCTTTCCCGAGTGTCAATGCTGACACGCGCAGCGTTGCATCAATCCAAACAACGTGATAGTTTTAAAAAGTCGTACCGCAAGCCCGTCAAATCACGGCTCAGTGAAAGTATTGCATGAAAGCAACGAAGTGTTGATGTCTCATTTGTGACTTTGCCGCCCCTCCGCTGTGTTGTAGAGTGCCATGCTGACAGCCTACATGTACACGTACATGTAGGCTGTCAGCCTACACTATATATCGCATTACACGTAGTATTATTACACGCAGGCTGTCAGCTTACACTATATATCGCATTACACGTAGTATTATTACACGCAGGCTGTCAGCTTACACTATATATCGCATTACACGTAGTATTATTACACGCAGGCTGTCAGCTTCGCAGCGCCATTCCGCGCACAGTGAGACGGCTTCATTAATAATGGACTTGGTTGGATGTCAGTGTGCCCGAACGGGCTGCTGTGATTAGCCTCGTCGTCCACGGCTGTTAGTCAACGAAAACGTTGACTGCAGCGGTGCAGCTGTATTCTTGTATCATTCCTAGAGTGCATTAGTGTATATGCCTAAGAGTAGGGCAAGCCTACGACCCATTTCACAGTGACACTCAGACTCAGCACAAAATCACAATTTAGCGGAATTTTTTTAAATAAACCTAAAGTTAGGCTCATTTTGAAGTAATTAACGGGTGCAATTGCTGTAATTAGCGGCTGCACTAAATATTTTAAGATTCGATCTTGATAGATTCTGTAAAAAGTGTGTTTAATAAGCTAAAATTTTTTTTTTTTATTAATTTCAAGCTTCCTCAAGTGTGTCAGTTATCGCATGTTTTGTAGAGGCTCTTAACATCTCGGACATTGTGCATATTTTGTAACAACCACTGTCCTATCATAGACCTGCTCGGGGCCTGCAAGACGCTATGCTTTGTGATGGATGCCATATTTCATACGCATCGGTCGGAGCTTGCGCTTGATTGCCTGTGCGCTCAATGGAAGAAACACAAGAAATCGAGCGGCTGCATGCTGCTGCCTACGACAGCTACATGTATATGGTTCCAGAATCGACAAATGAAGTTTTAATTTGCTGCCGTTGCGCCACCGCTGCAGCAACTGCCAGAATGCAGAAAATGGCATTGTCTATGAGATCAGCGGGAATTGTGAGAAAGCAGTGATAGTTGGCAACTTGGCATTGAGGAAATTATAATAATAATTGTGGCACAGTAGCTTATACCAAATCCGGGACCAAATCATTTAGGATTTAGTCATAATATATAGACAAATTTGAACCAGAATAGAAATGTCAGTCAGCTTACAAGAGTCAAAATTGGCTATACTTTGATATATTGCTGAAAAATGTAAGAACTGCCAGACTTTAAGCCGTTGTTATACGCTGAATTGCATTTTGTTTGTGTGTAGCTTCATGAATATTTTTTCTGCATGTAGTCTGTTGCACTTCTCCCGCACCTACGATTCAAGCAAATGATGTTTTTCCATCTCCGTTTGCATGACATATTCTTGATGCGTTAAAAGTGCAATATACATACATACATACATACATACATACATACATACATACATACAATATGCGTCAGCATGCGTGAAACATGCGCGATAGGGCTGGGCCACGCGCGTAACTTCTGTGTTAATATGTTAACTGTCACTAATTGACTGTTTATAGTGCTGCATTCAAACGTTTTGATCAAAAGGTGTAGAAACTGTAGACGATTCAATTTAGTGACGTGAAATTCGAAGTTACTCCGAGTAGTATTGTAGCGCGTGGCATAATAACGACACAATATGACGTGAATATGAAACGGAATGCTATCAGCATTAATAGGAGCCGAAGCAGCGGCAACACCGGACTGGCAGGCCAATATTGCGTAACAGCATCCGCTGCTGAATTCTCATCTTCATCCTCGTCAGTAATTCGATATTCAGCAGCATCGAAGCTGCGGCAGCGGCAGTAACTAAGCAGCGGCGGATTCGCAGCGTCAGCAGTATCGCAGCAGCAGAGGGATTGCAGCTGCCGCTGTAGTAGCAGCAGAATGCGACAATTTTGCAGCATCCGTAGCTGCAGCAGTGACAACGACGATTCTGCGGCATCGGTATAGGCAGGAGTGAAAATTTTGCAGCAGCATCAATGGCAGCAGTAATAGCAGTTTCGCAGCAGCGGTGGCAATTCCGCAGCAGCAGCTCAGCAGCAGCCTAGCAGCTACAGTGACAATTGAGCACCCGCGGCAGCAGCAGTGACAATTCTACAGCAGCAGACTAGAAGTAGAGGCGGCGGTGTCGTATAGATGGCTGCAGTAGCTTCAGCAGCAGTAGCAGCAGCCGTAATGATAATTTCGCAGCAGCAGCAACACTTAACAATATCGCAGCAGCAGCAGCAAATTCTGCCGCAGCAGCGGTGTCGCAGCCTATAGATGGCGCCAGGTCTCGCTCAGTGCGACCGACAACAAATCGGCTCGAATCTGATCCGCGAGCGTCCAGCTCGGATTGACTGGCAGATTAGACGCACCGCTGCGCGTATCAGACATCTTAGCTCTCCGAGAAACATGGACGCGTGCTTCGACAGTGATGCCAGCCGGGCTTTCGGCTGGCGACAATTCTATCCCCACATGTCATATAATCTTCACGCTTTAGTAGTAGGCTGTACATGTAAGTCCTATTGCAGTGGGCCTTGTTGTTATGTATTGCGTTACAATGTGCATTGAGTTCGTCATATAATCTATATACATTTATGTACTATATTGTTTTTTAATATGTAGCATTTGTATTTAATTTTAATTTTATATGCCTTCGGTACTGCGTTCCCGAGGGACTTTTAAAAATTAATGTAGATGTTTTGCTCTGGGACGGCTAGCCCTCGGAATCTGATGGTGAGATAAAAATGCCCTTGAAGCACACACCGCCGGATGACAAACAAACTGAAATACATATATATTTGTATACTAGTTAGTATATTTGTATATTATATTTATAATAATGTATTTCAGTTTGTTTATTTACTGCACTATACAATTGTTACATCATTGTGTCCACACGTAGATTCATTTGTTTGCATGGATTATTATCATGGGCGCGAGGGTTGAATGCAATTCTTACCAATCTAATAAATATCACCTCAGTGCCTCCGATTCCGATACGTTAATGTTATTCAAATGAAATCAAACCTATTGCCACTTTTTACGATTCCATCGCCAGACTTAAATTCTTCGGCCACAAGTGTTCCTACGATTCCCACCAGTCTACGCTCGAACCATCACCAGCGACCATCAGCTGATGCAAAGGGGCATCACCTCCTTCCCGTAATGGTGCTTTTACATTGGCGTCATCAGGCTGTTCTTCTGGCTGTCTTCCGGGAAAAACGGTCATCACGGGATGACGGCCCTGATGACGCGTCTTGGGGAAGACAGAACTTTCGGAACGACGCGTGCGTTATCGCATAGTCTTCCCGTCGTCTTCCCAATATCCACCCTGTATAATGACATATAACCATCGCTTGCGCGAAGACGCGTCTTGCGGGATGACGCGTCGTCGATGAAGACGACATTGTTTACATTGCGGTCTTGCGACTGGATTCAGGGCGTCTTGCGGGAAGAATTTTTCTTGAAGACGACGTGATGACGCCAATGTGCAAGCACTATAAACGAGCTACAAAAACCATTTACCGACGGCTAATGGAAGACTGTAGAGCGAGAGTACAATAATTGTTGTTCCGGTCGCGTTTCGATCGAGAGCCTCTCGCGCCGCTGGCGCGTCCATCCCCAGAGTTCACTATCAATTAATTCCTCGTGTTGATTTATCGATCCGGCCGACAGCCATCCCGCGCACGTCTCGGCACATTACTGCCGCCGTGCCAGACATGTCGGAGTACTAGCCGCTGGTCCGAGTGGGCTGCACGCGTGGAGGCAGCCACGGCTTGAGGCGCGCAACAAGTGAGCTCTCGTAGTGCCTGAATGCTGGAGCGGCGCCACCATACAAAGTTGTGGGGATCTCACTGCTTTTGAAAAGCGATGGGTACATATCCTTACCACTTTTAAATAGTGGTGGGTACAAGGGGGTACAGGGTTCAAGTTCTGAACTGAACTGAATTGATCTGTTCTGAACTGAGCTGTTCTGTTCTGTTCTGTTCTGTTCTGTTCTGTTTCGTTCGCGATCGTGCCAGAATCGTCAGGTTTTATAAGGCTGCCAGTATAGTCAGATACAAATGTCATGCTTTATTTCATAACAAGCAGGGACTAAAGGGTGAAGGTGTTGTATGGTGGCCGTTCCAAACAGGCCTATTTCAAGTGCAAATTCAGTTAACCAGTCGTGAGACCTAGGCCTATAAATTGCCAAACTTGGTTCATTGCATGCTCGCATGCGGCGTTAACAATGTAGGCACGCTACATACCTGCTGCCTATAGGGGTCATTCGATATTTTATTAAACCTAAAAGGAGAGGTTTTTGAGAGGAATTGAGAGCTTTAGTTTTGCAGCTTTCTCGGGGAAGTGAAGGTGACTTGAAGGTTTATCTGCAGCTTCGTTTAAGCCTGCACCTTTACTTGTCAGCCTTTGCATGACAAGCTGAGCAATTAATCGCTGAAACCAATGACCACGCTCTGGGAATTGAACTCAAGAACACCGGCGCATGAGTCTAGAACGCTAGCCATTATACCACACGAATTCGTCCATTCGTGACAGCTGATTTCTTGCGGCGTTGCGGCACTGCGGTTTGAAGCCTGCGGGAAATTGTATGTAAGCAAAAGTGGTGCGTGAAAAAGTACGCAAGCCGCAAGCCGCAGTGTCGCAGATTTATTGCGGCAGCGCGGATTGCGGCTGCGGCAATGTGCCGTGCATACAATTTCGCGTAAGGAAATTTCTTTCGTAAAAATTTCCGTAACCTGTATATTGGGGCACTGCGGCATGCGATTGCGGCACTACGGAGCTGTATAGATCAGTCATAAGCCTGGGGCCTCATTCGGGAAATAACCTTGTGACAATCTTAGTCTTAAGATTATCTTAAGAGAATCTTATGAAAATCTCATCTTTTTTTGGAAACTTCGCTCAGTCGCGCGCGAACCGAAAGGTGACGTCACGTCGATCGGTGATTGGATTTTATTTGTTTCAAATTTCAGTTACGATAAAATTTCAGAAAATCTTAAGAAATATGCGTAAATGAGGCCCCTGGTTTACAGACCTGGAAGACTGTAACAGTCTTCATTACAACGCACGATCAAATAGCGTAGTTGTGATGCAAACCACCTCGTCGCAATAACAATGCACTTGCTTCACAAGGCATATGCCGAGCACTATAATAATTGGCTAGCTCTGACGGCACAATTATCATTAAACAAGAACATTCTAATTTATGATTTGCTAATGGCATTATATTACTACAAGTTTTTGATAGTAACGCATTTGCTCAATGTTTTTGAACATTTTTCATAATAGTTAATGTTCTTAATTATTTTTATTGCTGCACTTATGTTTCTGCTTCTTTTGATGGACTAAATTACAGATCTATAACTTATTATTGCTTATTATATAACGTTGATTGAACTGTTTCAATCTTACTGATTACAAAACTACATCAGACTTAAGCTGCTGGCTTACTTGCACTGGATCTGTTTGCTTAGGCCTACTTTGTATTTGTTGGCTAGCACTGACGACACAATGTTGTTGTTGCGTTAGCCCCTTGCGGGGAAAAGGTTATGCCCATTTCACCAGCTCATGGTCGCTGATAATGGTTTCACCGGATCTGGTAGGCATTGTAGGAACACTTGTGGCTGACGAATTTAAACCACCCTTGCCATAGGGTGCACGAAGTGACTCTAAATCTTCGCCGCGGCCGGGATTCGAACCGACAACTGCCACGCTCGTAATCCAAGACCGCGAATTCGATCACTCGGCCACAACGCTTCGTCCTGCCCTATGGTGGCAGCAGGGGCAGGGCTACCGGACACAGTTTTAATGTCATGTTCGGGACTGACTGACGGCACAGTCATAGCATAAAGGATGAAATGATAGTTCTTTGGGCGAGGTCTATTTTTCAGAGCCTTTTTGTGGGCGTGGTGTGGGTGGCTGGGTTTGTGGCAATGCTTCGCTGCACAGGCTACGCGTTCACCTCGATCACGTTGGCCTTTAGGCCTACTGTGCCATTGCTTTTAGTCTCGATGACGTTGCCCTTAGAGACCAGCCTCATAACATGACGCAGCGAATGTCGTTCACTGGGGCGATAAAAGATCTTTGCTTAGGCCAGCACGGGTCTTATGGACTCCTATAAAAGGGCTACGGGTCTTATGGGCTCCGGGAGAAGGCTACGGGTCTTATGCGCTCCGGGGGAAGGACTTGCGGGGCACGGGATGGGGCTGCTATTATCACTGATCGAGAACATGTTTGCATTTATCAGAGCGACTAAAGTGACATTATTAGCGGACGACACTCGTTGTCGTATTTACTATATTCGCTTAATAATTAATAGCGAAAGTAGGACACGTAGGTATGTACGCAGTGTATGCAGTGTATGTCAAGCAGTCAACCACATCTTATCTGCAATGCACAAATTGTTGTCAAGCACGATTTATCAAGTCGGGAGTTTTGATTGAAGGATAGCAGTAACTATGAGTTACAAGCCTAATTGTCTGCTGTACAGACAATCTAATATTTTCAACTGAACACTTGGTTTAAACAAGCCGCCCAATGGCTTGCTCCCCCCCCTCCCTCCCGTGACTCACGACAGGGGGGGGGGGGGGAAGATGGAGGTCGTAAAACCCCCGCCCATATTGCCAAGTCAATCGGCATCACAACAGTGAGATCGGAATTAGTCATTTTTCAAAAACTATATGATCGGTTCTATGCTGTCGATGTGTTTGTGTTTCAATCACAAGTATCTGAAAAGTACCGTGTGAACAATCTTGCGTCTGAAACACTAGTGTATGAAACACACGCGTTTAGAACATACATATTACAATGGACTGATGGACCTGGTCTACTCTCCTATAACAAGTGAATACTTTAAAAAGCGATTAGAATAAGCCTCTTGATATTTGATCTGCTTCTGGAAACAGACTTACACTATAGGCCTGAACATGTAGGCTCACAGTTTTAATTTCTCGACGTGTATGTGATGCGATAGTGGATTGTATGGCGGATTTTCAGAGACTAATATCGGCAGAGCCTTCAACGAGGATTGCTCGACGAATGATCGTAAAAAGACGATGAAAAACATGCAAGAAGTCATTTCTACCTGAGACTACAGAGACCTTAGCGCGTTTATACTGTAGACACGCTAGGAAAATTCTGCTGTCAAGAACTAGAAACCACTCTATCTTTTTTATAGCCTCGAGACATTGGAAATTTAGACATCTCCCCAAAATAATAACCCCTACATCAATCTTGATAATTGTGTTACCGTATTTGAGCGATTTTCCTGTATGAAATTATACTATAATACTATGGCGTGCGTCTCATTTTAGGAGGCGAAGAATCTACAAGGGGATTAAATTTTGAAGCCAGTGGATTGATTTTTTTGTTTGGTAGGCCTACTCTGTGTACAGAATTAATTGTGTAGTACTGCCTCGTTTTGTGCGGTTTGGTGTTGTGTTTGATATGTTTGAACTATTGTTTCAAGATGGATAGTATGAGCTTATTTTTTCGATATCTGTATTTATGAGCTGCAACAACCACAGCATGTAAAAAGTTCTACAACTTCTACAACTTCTACACCATGAATCTTAATTCATCATCGTACTAAAATTACAGATATTGAGCAATGGCAAATTAGAATGTAGAACATCGCTGTCGCGTGCACAAGAATGTTGACATTTTCCCATTGATCCACAATCGCTCTACTTTCCCAACCCGCCATTGTCCGCGTTAAGCTCTCCCAACTTAACGTAAAAGCCTCTGCTAACGCTGCGGGTCGACACGGTACCCGCTACACCATGAGCGTAGCAGCATATTCACTGACGGTGAAGACTTTTTCCTTTCCGTGCAGGGCTCGCGAGCGGGGGGGGGGGTTGGGGGTGGTAGGGACGCATTTTTTTTATCCCAAACAATGTCAAAATCAATTATTGATTGCCTTTCTTCATAAACTCTGTACAAATAAAGCTTTGTACGTCTCTTATAAATCTCTAAGCCTATGTTCACATCGCTTATTCTTATACAGGTGGGGGCAGGACTAAATCTTCATGGGGACATGCAAAAGCATGGTGGGGGCACCCCCATACGCGGTATACGCGTTCCCACCGTCCACCCAGGCGGCTGCGTCCCCCCCCCCTCCGCGCCACGCGATCAATAATATTCGCTGTTCTTATTTATCGCAGACGACGGTTCTCCATCTCTGCTGCATCCGGTCGTGCTGTTTGTTCACGGCGAGAACTACCACTGGGGCACGGGGAACGCTTACGACGGTAGCGCGCTGGCCGGCTACGGACGCGTGCTCGTCGTTACCATCAATTACCGCCTCGGAGTGCTCGGTAGATATCAAAATCAATTCTCTACTCACAGCTGTGGGACCGTTAGCGGGGTATTTTTGCTCGACGGCTCGAAAGGAGAAATAGAAAACAATAGTGAGGGTCCAGACTCGTTATATGCTTTGAGACCGTTGGCGGGGTATTTTTGCTCAACGCTCCTACCAGAGAAATAGAAAAACAATAGTGAGATTCCCGAATCGATGCTTTGGAACGGTTTGCGGGGGTATTTTTGTTTAACGTTCAGACCAGAGGAAGGGAAAAACAATTGTGTGATTTCTGGCTCGGTGCTTTGGGACCGTTGGTGGGATACTTCTTGCTCAGCTCTATACTACATAAATAGAAAAAACAATAATGGAGGCTTCGCTGGCTGTCGGCGAGTTGGATGGATGAAAATGTATGGATTACGGGAATTGGAAATGATAAGATGGTTGTTGTTTTGGTTTTATTTTTGACGTTCGTTCAGCACTTTTTAATTTTCTTATTTTTTTTTATTCACATTTGTAACTTCAGTACATACAATAAATAAATGCACAGAGTGTCAAGTTACCTGGCTAAGCATAAAGAGAATACTTCTCCGTAAAGGCAATATGCCCATGCCTAACCCCCCTTGCAGCAAATTAATGACCACGTATTGATTGCATCCCCCCCCAAAAAAACATAATACACTACATGAGAAACAGAATACAGATGAAAAGACCATGAAATACACCATGAAATATACAATAATCTGGCTAAATGTAGTAACAATTTAAAAACATATTCCTACAACTCTACTCTTTTAATACGTGCAATGTTTCTCGCACTGGACGTGTGTATACAGTGTAGCCAATGTCATGCGTTTGTCGAATATCATTCCTGAAGAATTCTATAAAATGGCTTGTAGATTTTAGTCAAAACGTGCGATTCGAACTTCTCATTCTTAATTCTAAATATATTGCAGATAAATTTGTAGTCGCTATAATAATGTAGCTTATAAAATTTAATGATTTACATTTACCGTACATAAAATTATTCGTATATTTTGCGGAGGAAGACCATGTAAATAAAGAGAAGATCTTCATTGACTCGCTACTTAATTACTTTCTCTGATATAATGCCCCAAAAGAATCAAAAGAACATTTCATTGCCTGCAGGTGAGCTTTAATCAGGAGTTTATGTTAGGGGGGTGTTACAAATGTTGGAGGGATTGAAGATGTTAGATTGAAATTTGTGCATAGCGTGAAAAATAGTTTAGGAACAAAATCGTGGGTCACTTTTTTTATTTATACCGCGCAATGGTAGGAATAGGAACTATTCAGAATACTTGAGGGTATGCACATGCATATTTTTATGCATGTGGCAAAAATAAATTTAAAATTAAAATGTTTCCCAAATTATCCAAAAGTGTATCTATCAGCAATCGTTGAGAACGTCCTTTGACTCTCCTTTTTGGAATCTTATGTTTTGGTTAAGGAAAGTTATAGAGCTCACAAATTATTACAAATCTTACAAATATTTAAAAAAAAGACTTACAAATGGTACAAAACTCTTAGATTGTGTGGAAGTTGGAAATGCAAACTTACATTTTTGAGTTACCTGTTTACACGGAGTTAAGTTGCCAGGCTACCAGCTAAGTTCCATTTACTGGTAAAACCAATGTGATCAAAACACCACCTCATTTGGGTCGTAGGGTTTGGGGTTGTCCATCCACATTTTTTGGTGGAGGAACTCCCCTTTTGTGGGAGGGGGTCTGTATAATAAACCCCTGCCCGCAGGTTTCTTCAGCACGGACGACGGCAGTGCCCCCGGTAACTGCGCGCTGCTCGACGTCGTGGCTGCCCTTCACTGGGTCGCCGACAACATCGAGGCGTTCGGGGGGGACCCCAAGGCTGTCACCCTGCTTGGGCACGGGCACGGGGGCGCCCTTGTCAACCTCCTCCTCATATCGCCCATCACCAAAGGTGCGCTTTGTCTTGTATTCCGTCGGTCTGCTGACTGTCTTAATATTACTGCGTGCTTCGATATTATTTCTGTGTCTTAATCTTTATTCGATCGGTTTGCTGAGCGCCTAAATATTATTGCATTGCTTGGACTCTACAGGAGTACTAGTGATCAAGAACTTACTAACTTTCTAAGCAAGTTCAATCTAAAGCGGAAGGAACATTTCATTATTTGGAAAAACAAAATTTTGGAATAGTTTTGAGAGAACTGCGTTGGTATGATGTTCCTGAGTAAAATGATTGTTTTGCACATTTTTTGTTGCTAGCTGATTATATTACAACCTTTAAATATAGTGTACTTCAATACATGTAGTCTATGGATGCTTATGAACAGCTTACTTATGCTAATATTGTGGAAATCATATTTGCATGCATCTAGTTAAGTTTTCCTTTCTTTACCGGTATGTTTTGTGCGTTGAACTGCCGAAAGGTGAATAAAAGCTTCATATATTATATCTGACCTTACATTATTGCTGAGTGTCTTCGTATCAATTCTCTCTGCTTCTGACTGTCTGAATATAATGCTAGCAGCTAGACACACTGGAATCCTTCAAAAACGGGCTGAAACGAATTCTCTTTGATAGTATGCTGTAAGATGTTTGATGGTTACTGTATATTGACTGCTGTGTCATAAACGTTTCACGACACCATGGGATCTGTGTTTTCTGGGAAGCGTTTCCTGGGAAGCGGGCATGTAATAAATCGCCACTACTACTGGTTTTTATGGCCTTCAGTTTTTATGGTTAACCGAATATATGTTGTCGCAATTAGTGGTCAAGTGCGCCAGCAAAGCGAGTCAGGTTTTGAGAGCTACATCCCATCTCGCATCCGAAAATTTGGCATTTATGCAGGCAGACTGTGAATTTTCCACAGCATTTCAGACCAAAATGACACGTTGAAGACCTTAAGGAAATTTTTTTGTTAAATATTGTTATTTGCAAATCATAAGATAACAAATTTCAGCATCAATTTAGCAAATATACAAGTTTAATTGACAACGACAATGAATAGAAACTGTCCAATATCTCAAGTGCTGAACTCCGAGAGAGTTATTTGTGTGTGCTAAGAAAGGGCATGAAGTTGACAACTGCTGCGCAATTCTGTCCAGTTCTAAAAATACAACTGCACACCTAGAGAAGCCGCGAGCGGGACGGGGGAGAGGTGGGGTTTGCCGATAGAGAATTTTTCCTTCCGTTCAGAACAGAACTCATGAGCAACTACACAGTTTCACATTTAGAAATGTATGCCCAATCACATTTTACAACTACAAATTTCAATTGACAATAATAATAATAATCAGTTTAGAGTCTGTTTCGATGTCCAGGGACGACATCGGGGACCTCCCTTCGCCGTAGGCAGGCATCAATTTGTACCTGGTGAAAACCTAAGACGAAGAGGTACAAGAAAGAGTGTCGAAAGCCGGGTCAGTTATTCCATATGCATGTCCGTCAGGAGAATTAAATATCTATGATGGGAAAAGATGTGTCTTTAACACAACTGCATATTTTGTGCAGAACTGCACATTAAGCTATGCCCTTCGCCACGCATCCCCCCTCCCCTTCCACCCTCCCAACCCCCACCGCGCGCAGCTCGCCCGCAAACCCTTTCAATATGCCGCGTCAGCGCTCGTTCGGTCGGCGGCAGACGATCCCCCCGATTATCGCCAGCTCCTCGACTATTTGTTAGCGACGACGGCCAGGACGCGCCAGGACCATTGCTGTAATCAGGGCGAGGAGGAGGAGGAGACACTACAAACGAATGAGTTAGTATCCGCGCTTCCCCTCCAGCGAGGGTTAATGGACCAGCGCCTTGATATATGGCCGGACACCGCACGCGGTCTGGACTTTTACCAACGGGAGAGCCGCGGCGGTGGGCTTTTTTCGGCGCCCCGTGTGTGGGACTAAATCTGGCCGAGGCTGCATTGCCGCAGTCATAGTACTAGTATCTATAATGCATGGCTTTACTGCTGGGCAAAGCTGCGCGGCGGCTATTGTTGTTTGCTGTCCGTGAATGGATAGCGAATTTTTGTTAAATTTAACTGGTAGACGTGAATTTAGATAGCACGAGATGAAGGGTCGTTGCCCATAAGTTTAGGTCGCAGTCTCTGAGCAGCAGATCTCGATTCGCATCTCATTTTATGCGAGCGTTTGAATATGAATTTGCATATAATCTTTGTATTGTAGTGATGGCACCCCGCACCCGTGACTCATCTTTCCGATGCCTTAATAACCACTGCACACTAGCGCCGCTTATCAAGTTCAAGCACTGTTAATGTTTACTAAGAACTGGGATTGAAGTAACGATCGGGCCTGTCTTGCTTGTGAATGTTAGATCAAGACTGGTCTGCTAGTAAGTCCTTGCACGTTTCCGCTGTCTCGTCTGATTTGTTCCGTTCTGATTAAACGGCAGTGAAACTATTGTGTATTTTATTTTGTGTTCTTGAACTATTGTCTCGTTTTATCAACGTCCATTGCTGTCTTAAATTTGACAAATAAGTTGTTTTGTTGTTGAACTCGCGGTGCAGCTAGGCCAGGGATGGCTGAACGGAGAGTTAGGTTAATGAATGCTACAATGCTGTTATAGATCCATGGAATCAACGTGTCACCGCTTGACCAATTAATGGCTAGTTCGAGCGGTTTCAACGCACATCGATGAAGCTTTTAATTCAACAAATGAAGTCGATGCCTAGACCTGAAAACGAATCGATTTAAGATTAATGACCACAAGTGTGCACCGGTAGGCCCCTATGTCTAAATTGTTTGATAAATTACAGCTGAATTAACTGCTTAACTGTTATTTTACTTGCCGCTGTCTTGCACATTTTATTATTATAGAGAAACAAACTATCCACCGGTTGGACACCGGTACATTATACGTGCATAGCATCACCGGCGCTGGATTGTATGATTAATTTGAAACGAAAAATATATGTAGTGGGTATTTGATTAACCCTAGTCGGATATTTGAGTTAAAATGCACTTTGCGACTGCGACTTTGCTACTTTGAAACTGCGACCTTGCGACTGCGACTTTGCAACTTTGCGACGCAAAGCATCCACTCTAGCCTCCTCCTCGACGCGCAGCGAGCCTCGACGAGTCTGTCTGGCATGGTGTAATTTTGAAACCTTTTTCGTCATTTTTCTTCACTGTAATGCAGCAAAACCAATGAGATATTAAGAATACAATTGAGTAGGCACGGCTGAGTAATTCAGTTCTAAGTGCGTTGTGGGATGCAGCGACAACTAATAAAGAACAGGACGAAGAATGCGAGTCCGGTAGGAATATCTTGTTTCGTCAGGACAATAGAATTCCCGCAGGACCAGCGAGTGAGCACAGCAAACTAGGAATGGAAATTGGAACTGTCGGCCGGATATGCGTCGAAATGTTACCGTACACTGCCGTGACGAAAGAGTTCTAGTTCTGGTCGCGCAATGCAAATGGTTGTTGCACTTTGCGTCAATGAATTATAACTGCGACGAATAAATGATATTGAACTATGATGAATAAAACGTTGAACATAATGTAAATTAGTATGTATGTATGTATGTATGTATATTGCACTTTTAACGCACCAAGAATATGTCATGCAAACCGAGATGGAAAAACATCATTTGCTTGAATCGTAGATGCGGGACAAGTGCAACAGACTACATACAGAAAGCGGACTTAGTTAAGCTAGGCTGTTACTATCTATGCTTTGATTTCACATGCAGCGCTTGTACAATACACTATTTCAGACGCCAATTTTTCTTTTCTGCATATAGCGTAGACCGAAGTCGGTGTTAATCGTGAACATAATAGAATGGATAGAATTATGTCTTTTAATTTTGATTGATTGAACAAATATTTGATTGTTCAAGTTCTAGCTTAATAGTAGTGTTGTTGTAAACTTTGAGTATTGCGCACATCTTTTGCAGGTTGAAGTGGCGATGAGCATGAAGCTAATATGCTGTTGTGTATATTGTGAAGTTGTCATTGTATTATTTATGTTGCTGCTTTGGGTACACGATTTATGGATGAATAAATCGAATAAATCGAATTTACCGGAGACAATTTGTCCGTCAGCACCTCCGCCCCCTCCCCAGCTCGTGAGTTCTGCAGTCTGCACGGAAGGGACAGTTTTATCGTCGGTGCCCCCC
>JAQIWG010004129.1:0-16585 GCA_034695025.1 Chamaedrilus cognettii | reverse complement strand
GTTGATTGTACAAACAGATTTACTTCACGCTAATTACCACGTAATTTCACTACTAAGCAAAAATTCATATACTACAATTTTTATTTTGCGTTCAATGTATTTTGCAGCTATGAACAATTTAATAAGCTAGTTCCTCGTTAGCAAATTTTCTATGATAATAATTACTTTATTGCAACTACTACCGGTAATTAATGTTTAAAATGAAATAAAATGATTGAAAGTTGCGCGGTTTGTGCAAATACTCTGCACATTGCTGAGTTGTATTCTTCATTGATTTGTCTCTGATATGATATATGAGTTCCGTATCAAACTGGGTACATGTAAGTAAAGAACATTTTTCACATATGTAAAATCCGAACCTTGCGCGAACGAAGTGTGTCTTCCAATATTTTAATGTCAATTTTTAAAATACGGTTAATAATTACCACTTACCAGTAGTATTCTTTATGGACGGAAGACTTTGTAATAAATTTTTTTAGCGCATCTGCACAAGAATGGATTGTCTATTATGTGAATGTCATAATTAATATTGAAGGACGTTACTGCCTTTGACTATGACATATCCAAACTCACTTTAATTAAACCTCTGATGTCTGACGTTGAAACGATAACCTTTAGAGCTCTGAGACATTTTTGAGATCCATGAGAAATCAAGATTGGGTCTTGAGTTCTCAATTTGACTGTCAAATAAACGCATAATTTGTTTTCATAAATTTCTACCTTTTTTGTTTCAAATACGGTACTCTTAATGTATCCAATAATACCGGTGCAATGATCTGGATTCAATAATACTGGTACAATGATCTAGATTCAATAATACCGGTGCAATCATCTGCTGCAGGTGAGTCACGAGTGGAACGACCTCCTGAGGTCTCCTTGCCTCTGGTCGGATGTTGACCTCACCCAAATCCCAACGCACCTCAACTCGACCCAGATTGTGACGAATCGCGTGCGTCGGTCACGTCACCGGTGCCGCGGGGTGGAGTGTCGCGAGGCGTACGACGCGCGACTGGAGGGGTGTTTGGCGCGCGTGGCTGACATTAATCCCCCGGTGCACCGGCTCAGCTTCACGTACGACATTCACAGCAACCACAACAGGTGGGTCCTCGTGAGGGGGAGAGGACGGGGGAGTGACGGGGGTAATGGATGGATGGAGAAGGAATAGTCGAGAGAAATCGATCGATGACTAAAAAAAGAGCGTTTAAATTATCAGTTCGTTAATGAATCTTTTTCGCTTGTCTTGGGATATTACGATTGATCCGAACTTGTTCAAGAATATTATGCTTTGCGGCACGTAGCTCTTCATAGCTGCCTGTTGATGCTCTTATATTTGTTATGTGAGCCATATTGATGTTTTTGAAGCAATAATGATGTGTTGTTAATGATGTTAAAAAAAATTCTGACATCGTTGGCTAATATCTACTTTTCATCATGTCTCCGCTTCATCCTTCTCCCGAACTGAAACCAATGAAGCGAAAGAACCGACGAAAGAACCGCCGTGGCGTCTTCATCGACTGGAAACTAATAAAAACTCAAACGTTGAATTGATTTCAATAAGTGAGTTAATTTAAAGGGAAGGAGGTTATCGCTGATGCAATCACTGCAGGTGTGCTTCGAAATGAAACAGATCATTGATCCTTGCTCCCCCAATCAAATCAATACCGAGACGGTTTGATGCGTGAAATGCAGACTAGCCAGTCTGGTTTCCTGCATAATTAGGCTATTTAGCCATTGATTTAGTGGCAAATTGTATTAGTGAAAGTGAATTAATCATTCGGTAAATGGTTCAGAAGTCGGTAGACCTTATGAGCGGTGTGGAGCAGGTTTCAGTTTGTGTGAACCTTTATTCAGTGTGTGGTTGAAGTGTGATTGTTCTGAATTGTGCGTACGATGGTCTAGCTCGACTCACATTGTCAATCATGACGAACGTTGCTACTAACCTATTGCCGAGTTATACCCAATTGAAAATTGATCGTTGATCAATCTTTGCATGACTAATATTTGCGATTTGAGATCTGGTTCGAGTTGGTGTAAAAACTAATTTCCTGCCATCTGGTTGGTCGAGGCTCATTTTGTTTTGTGAGCGTGGCTGAGCACTCTGTTAAACAACTTGGCGTTAGTTTTCTTATGCTCTGCATAAGTTCTGTAGATAGTTAATGGAAAGCAAATAGTTTCTCTATTAGTTAAATTGTAAGTTATATAACTTGTCCGCTGTCTGCTGCAGATTCCTCGATGCGCTGACTTACTTTCTCTCCTCATCTCGGTGCACTGACCTTCGTACCGCCCGGCTCCTATGGGACCGGCTTCCCGACCCAGCCCTCTCCGTCCCCTCCCCCCTCGCCCCCCTGGGAGCCTCGCCCCGCAGCTCAGATCTTCCTGACCACCACCGCATTCGCCAGCGTTCATTCGTCCGCTTCTTTCAGTCGTTTGTCGCCGCTGCGCCTAACATCTCCAACCTTGACATTGCGTTTGATTGGTCGGCCCGGACCCTTGAGTGTCTGGCGCGACTGCCCCTTTGCCATCTTTCCCTCCGGCGCTACTTTGAGTGTCGCGCCGTTGACCCCGGCGACCTTTCTCGACTTCTGTCGGCACTGACGCGCCTTGAGTCCCTCACCCTGGAGGCCTGGACGGCCAGCGGGACTGGGCTTATAGCCTACCGGCTCAACAGCGATTCCCTCCGCAAGCTTGATCTATCTGGCTGCCGCGGCTTCTGTTTCGACGGAATCCAGCTGCCAGCAGCGAGGGAGATCCGGCTGTCGCTGCGGCCATACTGCGGACCGCTGGGTGCCGGGCCGGGGGGGGCCGCCATGCTGGCCCGGCCGCATGGCCCATGTCTCTACGAGCTGTTGAGGGAGGGTGTGCCGGGGCTGGTGCGGCTCAACGACCACATGCTGAGGGGCGACTGGCGAGAGGTGTGCTACGGGGAACTGGACCGCGTGCTGAAGGACGCGTGTCCCTGCCCCTTGCATCAACCCCCGCCCGGCGGTGACGCGGACGACGATTGCTGTCGCGGAAAGGGAAACTAACGGGCATTAATTACCGTAAATATCCGGAATAGTTGTCTCGAACGAGTGAAGCTGTGAGTAATGGAGGAGAGGATTGATTGATTGGAGTTAACTGATCGGAATTGTGATACGCGTGATATTTGTACTGAATCTAATTCTTGCTGCGTCGCACATCTACCCCCCCCCCACCCCTCTTAAAATGTTCCACGTCTGATATTTTACGCTTGCAATCAGCGATAAATATGGCTTGCTGGCTTATATTGCAATTAAGGCTATATAGTATAGCATGGCAAGCTTTTGTATTCAGTCGACATGCTAGAGTATTGTGAACGGTTTGAACGCTTATGCGCTTTGTTAAAACTCCGATTTGTTCATTGTTTCGTATATCGTTTAAACTCTTTTTTTCTACAGGTTGATATTTCTAAAAATTTCTTATTTCCGAAACGTCGGTCTAATGTTAATATTTATAATTTTGTAAGATCATTTAAATTATTTAAAGTATATATATATATAAATTAAGATAAATTAATTTTAATGAGCTAAGCGGATCATCTCTGATATTTCTTAGCAATTTTGACATCGACGTTATGTGGCTACTTGGCTACTGTATTCGGTTGACGAACTTTTTGTGTTAGCAGAAAAGCTCTAGAATGAACACATTGTGATTGTAACAAAGGATCGCGCAACGACAAGTTTACAGAAAGCTCTTTTGATAAGTTCGTGATTGCGGAAAACGGGTATAGAATGTATTTGCAATGCTGTATATAGCATCATTGAGAGCTACTATCTCTTGATTATAATTATTATCACTGTTAAGTAGACGTATATATTGTGGTTTTAATTTTGTTATCAAGTCATTAGAATATTTGTTGTATCACGAGTATTAGCCGCTAGTTAAGAGCTAATGTGCTTGATTCATGTTCTTGATGGCTGTCATTAGATACTTGCGCAGGGGAAACAAGTGTAGGAGATAGTCAAAATTTTGAGAGATAAATTATTTAGCGATGAATGCCAGAGTCTCAGTTACTCTTCCTGACTGGTTGATGTTTCTCAATTGCGACGCGTTTGCTATGTTTTTTTTTTTTTAAGTTTAAATTTGTTACCTACTGAAATTGCATTTGCTTTCATATTTCGCTATTTTTTGCTGTAGTGAGATCTTATCGACAGATTTCAGGAAGCACGGTTCATTCAATTGAAGCGAAGCTGCTTTGTTAATTTTTAGCATTGAAGCTGTACTCTGCTTCTGAGATGTAAATATCCACTGATATTGTCTAGAATTGCAAAGACTTTTGACTTTAATCCCGATGGAGCGCAAAATTTCTTGGAATTATTTGATCTCATTATCGGTCAGTGTATGCGTGTCATTGTTTGATGAATATAGATCTTGTACAAATATGAATTCTCATCATTTTCAACATTTTCAAGTCCGCGATAATATAGGAATTAATAATTGCAACGGATTTAAAGTTTGGTTTGTGATTAGAAGAAGCGTGAAGCATATCCATCAAAGTTTTGTCATTTGGCCAGAACTGGTTCGGAGTGGTGCTGTTTGCTAGATGTGGGTTTTGTTGACGAGATTCTTGAGACTAATGACATTGTCTGCAGTGAGTGAAGTCTCATGGACACTCGGCTTAGTCATGTAACGTATATGTAGTCGCATTTAGAATCATGCCATTAGATATTTTCTTCTTTGAGATGGACTGACTGTTAGAGGTCACAAGTTGACTTCACTTGCTAAAGAGTACGGAGCATTGGTAGACTGCTATCTCAAAGCCTGTACTGTTGACTTGATTGTAGTTCCAACAGGATTGGTGAGCGGGACAGGCTGACATAAATAATGATTTGTGAATCTGTGATGCTGAAAGTGAAAGTGCAGTAACAATTATCGATGTACGATAAATTAGTTAAGTATCCTAATCACTGCAACTTTAACTTTTCATTGGCATACTAGGGCATTGGGCTACTATACTCGTCGTTTTGCCGGAGAATATAGTTAGAGATATTTAATGGTTGGAATTTTAAATCACGTAATTCTGATTCATGCGAATGTAGCATCAAATTATTTGAGGTGCGAAAAATATCATAGCTCCTCGACCCTCTTGTCAAAGGGTATTCAAATAACTTCCAATTCTTGAGACAAGTTCGATGTATTCAATATTTTCTAATCGAAAGCCGTAACCTTGTATGCTTGTTAATCGTACTTCATCATGGCTTTTGAATACAATGCGATATAATTTGTCTGTAAGGTTTCAAATATTTTGGGATTTGAGTAGTTGTATAAATTTTGCCGAGCTGAGAAACAACTGAAGTTAGATTGGTAGCGTGGTTCATCATCGTGGCATTCTTATCAGTTGTTATACTTGTGCTTTTTCTGTCGTACGGTCGCTTCTTTTGCAGCATTCACAGAGGATAGCGAATTGTTTAAGACCTGAGTTGAGGACAGACTACGGAAATGTTTCTGCTATAGTCCAAGTTGCTTTAGTTAAGTTTTCGGCTTTTATAGATTCAGGTTTTACACTGTATTGCGAGTTTGTTAGGTAGTTGATGAAATTGAGTTCGTTTTAATTAGGATTCAACTGTAGACATATTGGTTCTATAGTATTAGAGTCAGTTTTTAATTATGGGTTAAACTAAAATGACTAGTGGCTTTCATTAACTAATATTTCTGAAAAGCATACTTTTTTATATTTGAGTTCTATTAAAATTACCGTGTAGCTATTTGAGGGTGTAAATAAACCAAATGCAATTAAGTTAATGATTGCAGCGCAGATCTATACTACATTGTACACAACATCGAAGGCTGTATTTATAATGCAATTTTCTACTTTTGACTCGTATCAAATTCAAATCAAATGTCTGCGGGGTGCCACGCTTATTTTGATGTAATGGTGCAAATTGGGGCGTACGCCATTGCACTGCGGTGCAGTGACACCATTGTGTTTGTGTCTAGGAAACGAAATACACATTGCACAAATATACATTCGCAACTTAGAAAATATCTTTCTGCTTTTGTTACAAGTATGCATCGGCGTTCATGAAGTAGTTGTTTGTAAACGATTTTTATTTCTGCTTCTGTTTAATTATAATTAATATTCTCAAGGTATTTTCCCATTTATATATGTGTACAAACTTTTAAACCTGTAGTCTCAGTTTCTATAATAGCTATCATTACTTCTATGTATGCCCTATTGCCAAAAATTTAGCGAGCGTTTACTTTGGTAGGTGTCGACGTTAACCTTCACCTAAAGATGGTTATCCTCTTCCTAACAGTTATATTACGTTTCTTGGCTTAGGTCTGTTCAAAAACCTAATGTTGATACATGTAATAAAGTATGAACTGCCACAAAACACGTCGTTCTGTTGTCTATTTTACACTCTTAGCTTGCAATAGCCTTCAAGCTAAAACGAACAATATGGACAAGGCTAAAAAACATTTATCTAAAATTTGAGCCGAAAATTTAAACAGCGTAAAACCATACTAGGTATTGAAGCTGAATTCTTGTCAAAAGTAGTCAATTGAAAATAATAAGCATTAAACATGTCAAACTTGATGACAAAAACTGACAGTTCTGTTTATGTATTAACTACTGGTGTTAAAATTATCAACCATGTAAAACAATTGTCTTAAAACAATAAAACTGCTGCGGCAGGAGCGATTTGTTAAAGTCATGTACGAATAAATCACTAAAGCAATAAATCTAAAAACTCAGTATAAGTTTCAACATTTAAATACAATCAAATAACTAAATAATCAAATAATAAATTCGCTACAATGACAAACAGCAGCGCCAAGCTCGTGATTATAAATTGTTATATAGTTATGTTTTATAGTTATACAACTATAGCCAGTATAATTATACACTTCACACGACTCGATTGGACTGCCGTTTTTGTTTAATTAAAAAATTTCATCACGAATCCATTGCTCTTACGTCGTTCATCAGCTCAAAGTAATAAAATCTGGATCAAGTAAGATAGTTCACCCTTCCGCATCCAATCAACTCCCCCATTCAGTCGCAACTGTCACGGCGATCAATTTTTATCGAAACGTGCAATCTGCCTCCGCCAACTTAAGAGATCCCACACGTCCCTCGGACAACATTTCTTCCTAACTTAAAGCCACGCAGCCCACCCCCACTGTGGACAAATCGTTCTGGGCAACATCCTCTCCATTCTTGCTCATAACAATGGGAGCTTCACTGTCTTCACAAAGGGGCGTTTCACCCCCGATTGACTGAGGCGTTTCACCTTTGGTGAAAGAGGTCATTTCTCCCTCACTAGAAGGGGCACAAGGTCCCCACTTGCCCCCCACACGCTCGGCCCGCTCGACAGCCGCCTGCCTCACTTTATCTGCGTGGGCGGTAAAGCCTTGGTAGGAGGGGGGGGCGAGTGAGGCGAGGTGGGGGGGCAGGGGCACAGCGAGCAGGTCGGGCAGCATGTAGGGCTTGAGCCAGACGACGAGGGGCGTGGAGCCGAATGTGTAGCGAGCGCGCTTGTGGTAGAACAAGAGGCCATCCAACTCCTGCACGCCATGCACAGACAAGCATCGACTCAACTACAAGTTAGCTAAAACTTGCTGTTGAGCCAATAGATACAAAACTCTGCCTAAAAAATGCACACGCAAAAATAAAAAAAACCAAAAATACAAAGCTAAAGCAGCATTAAATAGAGAAAGAAGAAGTCTGACTTGATACCGATTCAAAAGGATACAAATTCATGTCCGACGACAAAACAGATCAAGCAGTCCAAGCAATGGCGCACTAAGGAATAGATAAGACATGGGACCGTCAATGTTTTGTTTTATTGTTTTTTGTAGTTTAGCACACAAGGGTAGCATACAGTCCGGTTCTGTGCAAGAGAGCCGGCACAGAGCCGCTCCCCCTTTTCTTTACTCGCCTTTTACGACAAGCCCGGGGAGCTCTGGGCTGCAGGCCAATTCTTTGTTCCCTGGTCTGCAGGGGTAACCAAAGGTACTGCAAGGGCATCGTCCATGACAAATTAAAATTGAGGCTCTACAATTTTAAACAGCGAAAAGCCTCAGTTACGCACTAAATTCAACTAGGTATCGTAGAGAAATGAATAGATCTCATGGTTCTTGACACGTCTTGATCACCAGGCTCAGGACTCAAAAGACATGAAGAAGGTTTATCTATTATATCCTCCGTATATATACCCTCCGTATCTATTATATCCTCCGTATATATACAGTTGTATGGCAGTGGGACTGGCGTACAGCTGAATGAAGTCTGCCACACAATGTAACCAAGCACGTGGCGCAGTGTGACCTGATAGTCTGTAGCAGAAGACAGCGTGCTTGCGATGCTCTGTGGACGACAGGAAACGTTCGGCAGAACTTGAAACACGTACTGAAATATAGTCACACCAGCATAAATATGCAGTATTGAGGATTATATATAGTGGTGGATTATAGTCAGGCGGAGGTGCGCCTTTATACTGAGGATATACTTTTAGATTGCTCTTCCCAACAAAATTAAGGATAAAACGACGAAAAAAGCTTCATAACCATCATCGCTCTGGATAAAATCCAGAAAAAAATCTTTCTAAGGGAGCCATCGTCCCCATCGCCCTCCCCTATGAATCCGTCACTGGAAAATGTAGTCATTTATCTGACGATGAGTTGAAAACAACAACAAAAAGTACGAGCAATAACAGATAGGCAGCAATGAGATGAGGGTTAAAATCACAACAACCATTACCATTTTGCAACAGCTACAATATAAAGTGCAAAATCTATCTCAGTTCATATTTCAATTCGCTACTTTCACCCAGTAAGCAATGAAGAACGAACATGTACACCAATTACAAACTATGATAGATCAGAATTGAAAATCCACACGACACACCGGGTTTCGTTTGGACTCGAGGCCGATCTCTGGAATTTCTTCAAACTTGGTGTTGAGCCAATAGAACCGAAACTCTGCCTGAAGAAGCACACATAAAAGTAAATTTTTTCACTTTCGAGAAATCTAGCAGAATTTTTTTCATCTAGGCCTGTATTGCTTAATCATTCAATTACATGAACATGCATATAATGCATGAAGCTGCAGGCAGGGTCACGGTTTTAACAGGTGCAGTACACCCAAAATGACGGTCACATGCAATTTATGCACCTAATTTGAAATGGGCATCGCAGTAGCTTCACTCTCTAAATTAACTATGGTGGCCTGCGCCCTGCGCGGTTATCAAGGGTTGAGCAGCTGCACTACGCCTGTTAGGCGCAGGAGCAGGCATAGTGCTAAACATGCTTTTTCAGCAATGTAAAATGATGGCTGCAATCATTTCTGTATCAAGGCAAACATCAAAAGGTAGCAAACTAAAGTCTAATTATACAATAAAGTATATTATCCGCTAACACGCGCCGTTATTCAGACCTCGCTGTCGTAGATGGGTTGTTGTCTCCAGCACATCAAGTCGAGTACGTAAAACTTGCGACTCAACTCGCAGTAGACACAGTCAAGTATCGTCGTATCTGCTTCATTGACAGTCAAACAGAAGCATGATCTACAGCTGCAGCACGACAACTGCTTCATTGACAGTCAAAGAGGAGTATGACCCACAGCTGCTGCGCAACAACCATCAGTGGCCACATTCTACAAGTAGAACGTCACATAAATCGCTCTCAAACGCTTAATCCGCCGGCCATTTTTGTTCTCCGGCTAACACTGCCGTCATTCTTTTCTACAGCCATGAATTCCTCGATGAATCATTTTCATTGTCTGCTAGCACCAGTCAACAAAACTAACATAACATCGACCATATTGAAACTGTGCACCTAGTGGCCATGACCCAATATAATACATAATATTTCATAGAATATAAATCTGAACATAATAGTAAGTATATATTACAGTACTACGGATAATGGGTCTTCTTCATCTTCACAAAATTGAAAAATGAGTGAGTGATGAGTGAGTGATGAGTGATTAGTGTAAGAGCCAATTAGTGATAATCCTCAGATTTGTGTTTTTAACATTGGCCTGTTCGTAGATTTGTGCATTTTTATATGCGGAGAACTAAAGCGCCTAAAGCGCAAACCTACAACCCTAGCCCAGTGATGCTTGGGGCCATACTCTCCATTGGCCCAGTGGTGCATGGGGCCATACTCTCCATTGGCCCAGTGGTGCATGGGGCCATACTCTCCATTGGCCCAGTGGTGCTTGGGGACCATACTCACCACTGGCCCAGTGTTGCTTGGGGCCGTGTCGAGAGCCACCGGGCAGCGCGGAGGGAAAGCAAGCCGTGCGGTAACCACTCTTTGTGTACGACCTCGTCTCACCCTTTAGCAACATGTCCGACAACCGTTGCACGACACGCAACAACTGTATGTCATCAAATGCAATCTTCCACCACAAACAGCACTACTAGTTTTTTATCTTTGGACTAAGAATTGGTCCTAGGCACTACATTACAAACTGTAAATTAGCTTTAAATGGTCAAAAAATTGAGTGGAAATCGGAAATTAAATACTTAGAAGTGCTTAGTCTAAAGTAAAAAATTTAAGTGCACCCTGCAGCAAAATCGGCAAAAATTCGTTCAAGCAATAAATGGCATATTTAGCTAAATTGGGACGTGGATTCCTCTGAATTTGACTTTGTCGCTTATTGACATTTTCTGCATGCCAGTGCTTTTGTATGGTTTGGAGGCACTCAATATTTCAAGATCTGACATAAACTCCATACATTTTATTTACTCAACTGTTTTTTCAAATAATTTCATGTAAAGGAAAATAATAATAATAAAAAATGTCAATTTTATTCTGATTGTCTGCCTTCTAGTTTGAGATCTAAAATTAGAAAATTAAATTTTTTCAGAGACACGCAATATCTGAAGGACTCATTGCCTTTAAGATTGTTTTCCTTAGTTGACGATGAGGACTATGAAAATCTGATGAAAAAGTATAATATTGTGAAACATGATAGTGGGTCAACAGTTAAGTACAAAGTGTTTAAATGGCTAGAATGCGAGTTAGGATTTAATTTGTGACATTATCTTTTGATGTAATTTCGTATCGGGAGCTAGACTAAGGTTTGTTGCAATATGTTGTTTAAATTGTGACAATTCAAAATTTTCCTTACAGTTTAACTTATTTACTAATACTTTTTGGTTCAGAACTGATTTTGTCTTTTCGGCTTGATGCGATGATGTGCTGTCATTGATTTGGTGAATAAAATACATATATATAGGAAACTACAGTTTGCAATTAAAACTTCAATCAAACCCAATCTGTATTCCTGAAATAAAAACAAAGAAACACGGTGTACAGCAGGAACGATCGCTGACTATAATTAGAGCCTGACGACTCAAAATTGCAAAAGCAAAGTGAATCAATAAGAATTAGAATAAGAATCAGCCTAATGATATCCATTTCATAAAGACTAATTTAAGTCCGTTTCAATGACCGAAGACCTCAATGGAGACCACAATTATACATCCAGAAAAAGAAGCAGTGGTGTGGACCCTGGAAGCGATGACGAGATTTCGCTGTCCAACGGGACACGGGATCATGGTCCAGTCCTCCACGAACCGCTCCGGGACCTCCAGCATCCACTCGGACAGCATGAGCTGCACGCACACAGAACGCTCAGCGTTGACTGCATCCACACACCACTTTGAGCATCAGCTGAACAACAAATGACCTAAATCACTCAGAACTTATCTATTGCAAGACTTTCATATTAAACAACAAATACAATGCAGTTACCAGCACACAGCAAAAGATGTTCCAGTCAATAAAGATTAAAACTTACAAAGTCAGAAATATTTACCAAAATTGTTCTTTGCATAGCACAATATATCATAGTACGTTTGAAATACTAGCAGCATTTATTCCATAGTGACACTCAAAAACGCAACCTCTAGCAGTGCCCACCTGGTCACGGTAAAACCGGCCCGGTCTGGAAATTTCCACTTCCATTGAATCATCCGCCTCCTCCCCTTCCCCTTCATCCTCCCAGCAGTTTTCAGCCAATCGACGAACCAGGCTCACCGAGTTAAACCGCTTCCTTTAACGAATAGTTACAAATTGATGAAAATTAAAGCAGTATCCTGAGAATAGAAGTGCAGACATGGAAGTGATATTATCAAGCAATATTATTGTAAAACTAGTTCAATGCACGGTAACGCACTACGCGTCTGCAGTAATGTCTGCACTGTAATTCTAACAGAAACAGCTAAATTTGAACCAAAAAAATCTACCGTTCCAACATAATTTAAATGAAACAAAGTAACAATTATGCACTGCACCCTTTTGGAACAATCCCCTAAAGAAAATTTAACCGAAAGCTGTATAAAATCTATCTGAACAAAAAGCACACGTAATGCTCGAAAGCCGCAAAAAAATTGCTTTGAACACACTCTTTCTGAAGCTCCAGTGCTCTTTGCCTCCGCTCATCTTGATTGACCTCTGCCCCCTTGACCTTGTACTGACTGAACCTGGGGTGAGGGGCGGCCGTGCTGTTACGCGCCGAAGTCACCTGGAAGCTTCCCGCAAGAGCATCTGTCAAAGCCTCCATCCTTCAGGCTGGAGATAAAGAACATGGCAAGTGTTGGATAGTTAGTTCAGCGTGCAGTAATAGGGCCATAAAACTAACGAAGACTGAACTTAGGCAGATTTGCACAGGAAGACATCATATTCCATAATTAGGCTATATAACTTGTTTTAATAAAACTATACTATAAAAACTACTGTCAGATTAATGAATGAGTCCAAAAACTTAAATTTCTCAAAAGCGACAAACATTTCATCAGACACATGGATGGCTGGCTTTAAGAAACACGTGGCACATAATTAATTTCTTATTTTAAGTAAATTGTAGATTTATCCGGAGCGGATCCATTTGTAGATCGCTGTAATGCTAATTATTGCCGAAAAACAGTTCTTTCTTTCTTTCTTTTGTAGTTTTTTATGTGGATACTCTGACTACCGTCATCAGCATCCTGCTGTATTTATATATGTATTTTGCTTTGTTATTTGATCTTTAGGTTCGTCATCTGGACTTTCACAGTGCATCTTTGCCGTTCGTTAGCAGTATTGTGGTGTGTCTGCCTATTTGTATTCATCAATGTCTACTGGACCCTGAACCGTTCTTTAGCATAAAATTAAATTAGTATATTTTTGTGTGTCACAAAATTATAGATGACATTGATGTATGGTTCCAAAGTCAGATAAATGTTGACAGTAGGCATGAAGTTGTGTAGGGCAGCAAGTGGCATTAGTTGGTCATGTAATTCCGAGTGGTTCTTACATAAAGAAGGAAGTGTTCAACTGTTTCAGGTATATCACATTTCTCGCATAGACCTGACGGATGAAGTCCTATCTTATTCAAATATTTATTTAGCGCACATTGATGCAGTCTCAATCTTGTTATCTTTGTATCTTTCTCCCAAGGCGTAATTTTAAGTGACTTCGGCCTTCCTTGAGGAAAGGTTTTATAGTATGAGATCCTTTTATGCTGTTTAGATGCAATTTTTTCCCATTTTGCAGAGATGCAATCATAACTTCATCGAGAAATTTCTTAAGTGCGTGTGGGATTGTTTTGTTTACGATAGGGTTAGCTGCAACTCTCTTTGCTAATCTATCGGCCAGATCATGCTCAATAACTATTACACGAGCAGGGATCCAACATATAGATAGTTTGATCATGTGAGATGTCAAATATTATCAAATCTCTTCCCAGGTGAAGAATAGGTGGACTGACAGTTTGTGGAAGAGATTCAAACTGCTCAAGGGCATATATAGAATCAGTTAAGATCAGTGGTTTTTGTATATTGTATCTCACGATCAATGATATGGTACAAATGATACCTTCCAATTCCACAGAATTGATGGATATAGCCGATATATAGCCGAAAATATAGTGATGGTCGCTGAGCCTGTAGAGTGTCACATGATCTAGTTCGGGAATGGCAATTGCAACCCCTACTTTTCCATCTGATGTTCTAGCACCGTCCGTATAGATTCTCACGTAGTCGGTATATCTGTGATTAAGAAATTTATCAATTTGATATGGGTTATAAGTGTGACCAGAAAGGGTTTCATTTTTGACATGATAGTGGCTAGTGTTGACTATTTGATGAGACCATGGTGGGATTGACGATGCCATTTTGTGTTTGAGAATTGTGGTGTCTAGCAGAGATTTGAGTGAACCTAAGTAAGGTTCTGATCTTGGTTGAATTTTTTTCAATAGTTACCATCTTTGCTTTCACTAGTATATTAGAGGAAATGTGGTTAGGTAAGGAGCTTAGTTTGGCAACATATCTTAGCGTACTAAGTTCCGTTCTGTAGTCTAGTGGGAGCTCATTGTTTTCGTTTGGAAGCGAAAGAGTGCAGTCACTCGCATAGCGCCTGAGCAGATTCGTAAGGACGTACATTGAATGGCATCCAGTCTTTTTAGCTGGCTCTTGGCAGCAGATTTGTAAATAATGGCGCCATAGTCAATAAGGGGTCGTATTATAGCCTTGTATACTGTGAGGAGTAGTTCTCTTCTTGCGCCCCATTTACAATGGCTCAGGCACTTCAGTAGGTTTATCCGACTTTTACACTGCGAGGCAATGTTATCTATATATGGTCCCCAGGTTAGTTTGGCATCAAATGTAAAACCTAAGAATTAAAGTGTTTTGGAATTGGATTTCTTCGTTGTTAATGTAGAGCTTTGTGTTGACAAGTTTTTTGTTTGTAAAAACAATGCCATATGATTTATTGCTATTTATTTTAAAACCCCATTTATTACACCATGGTTGAATAAGGAATAAGGAATAATCTTGTTGCCGATGATGTGTTATAACCTTGATGTTTTTCCCGGATCTCCAAATCCCACTATCATCAGCAAATAAAGCAAAGGCGGTGTGAGCTGACAGTGTTGGAAAGTCGTTCATATAGATAATAAAAAGTAGCGACCGAAAAACAGTATTCACCAATAATTTCTTCGAATTTTACGCGAAAATTCGTAATAAACTTCCGTTCTTGTTTTATGTTCTCAAAATACTTAAACTTCAACTCCACTACTGCTCTCCACCACATTACTCAGAGTACTGACTAGTCACAGTGTCATGCCATAATGCAACGCTGACAAAATAACGACTCGTTCAATACATTTAAAAATAAAAATGTCTAATAGCCTAGTGGCAGATGCTGTCGCAATAACTACTCAGATAATTAGGCTACGGACCCTGAAGAAAATATTCCGAATCAAAGTAGATCAGATAATATATGTACTGTTGAAGTCTAAACGCTTCAAGATTTATTTCAGTTAGTAATCAGCCATTTATTTCAGTCAGTATGTTAGTAGACTATAGTTGTCCACGTGATGGGCATGCATGGCCTAGGCCAACTGGATGAGCAATGATCGAGAGACTTGTTTTCAAACATCTTCCCTAGAACGTCGAGTCGACAGTCTGTCTTCTGTCGACTAGTTCAGTTTGACCTCTAGGCATAAGCGTAACCGCAAAACACGGTGTTTAGTCTTAAAGTTCGTACAGCGGCTTGGCAACACGTCGCACGACGTAGACTATACAAGTGTGCTGTCCTAGAGCCGAGCTTCATCGTAGACTATAATAGCTCGAGTCAAGGAGAGGCGACGGGGAAAGAGGATTTGAAGTCCCTCCAAGTGGACTATCCGATCGATCCCCGTTTCCTACCTCCGGATCGATGCTAAACAATACGCTGTCCACACGTTTCAATTTGACCTGAATCATGTCCATCGCTCTGAAGTTGACGTTGGCCGATAAGAGACTAATAATGTTAGTTAAATTTAGTCTGTAGCTTTTAGACTGGTTAGCCTAGGCCGATAGTCAACTTTCAACTTTTTTTCTGCAGCTTAGCTAGGCCTACAACGCAACTCCTATCGCGATCATCCCGCCATGCCCTAGCCCAGTGGCGGCGCGCTAATCGAGATCCCCCCAAAAAAATTAGGGGGGGGGAGGGGGAAGCGCCCCCCCCCATTAAAATGCTCCTCCAAGTTAAATAATAGAAAAAATTGATATGTTCAAATGACATGAATGGTGGTCCTCGCACGAAAATGATTGAAAATGACTGTGTTGGGACAAATTTCTGTTAGCCGCGCCCTCACCGCTCGTGTTTTCTGCCCCCCCCCCCCCTAAGATAAAACCGATCCGCCGCCACTGCCCCAGTCTGTAGCTGTGCGCAGAAGTGATCAGAACGCCACGAGAGAACCGCGTCGCGTGAGTGCGACATTAGATTTATGATCGAGAGATGAGGACAGCGGTCACGACGCTCGATTGCGCTCCTAGGTCGCCATGCTACAAGGTTAGCGCTGTTGCTGCTGTTGCTGCTGCTGCTGCAGCGGTCATCCTCATCGGTGTGCTGCTGCTGTCTCGAGCCTGGAACTGCGCGGTCAGACCCGGCGAGGATACACCTCCACTGGTCAGCGAACACGGTAGGAAGTAGGAAGAGGTGTATGGGCTCGAGTGCATCGTGTGCATGCGTGACAATAGGCTGATGCTTGGGTCTTCTTCTTCTCTGAATTCAGTGGCGCAAAAACACAGGGCAGCTGCTCTTCCATGTGAATGTACTGCTCAGTGCTCACCCTAGCTGCCTGCTC
>JAQIWG010004128.1:0-16587 GCA_034695025.1 Chamaedrilus cognettii | reverse complement strand
GGCTAGTTTGAACGCCAGGTGTACGCGTCACGACAAAACGACCGCAAGCAGTCGGCGTCTCTACGGCCTTAACGACACTGCTTGCTTCGTTTTGAAGGCTTCCTTCGTTTTCGCCGAAAGGTGTAACTTCACCACAAGGGTGTGGAAGGAACTTTTTTTCACCAATTTAGTGTCGCCTTTAAAAGTAGGAACTTCTTCAATCTGTGTATTAGGCCTAACCTAACAAAATTACCAGTATTCTGATAACATCAGGTTTAACTCCGGTGTTTCTGCAACAAGGTGCAACTTCAAACTATGTTCATTATAACTCACACACCGGGATTAACTAAAAGGTGCTATTTTTCAGACGCCTCACTGTAGGCCCGAGTGCAAAACTATTGGCTTGCTGTCCAGATCTCCACCGGTGAATCGTAAAAGGCGACTAAGGAAGGAGGAGCGGTTCCGTGCAGAATCGGACTGTCACAGTATTTGTTACTACACACGGTTCTCACACTGTACATCTCCCAATCAGTTCATTAGCCCCCCGATAGCATTGGACGCCCTCTAGTAATGGCCGCAACAGAAAATGGTCGCCCTATAGCAACAGCAAGGTCCCCGATGACGTCTTTCGACTCTAAAACGGACTATAAGCCTATTATTATTATTATTATTATTATAATGACCCCTGGCACCGAGGGAAGTACTTGGTCTGGGACTTCAACTGCCCCGGCACTCTGGCCCCTTCGCATCTTAACCGTTCTTTTACGGCGGCGGGGTCAGCAGCAGTCGGAGCAGAGACGAAGAAACAAACTAAGTACGCGGGGCTCCAAACTCCGGCGACTACACCTTCGCCCCCATAGCAATCGAGACCCTCGATGCCTGGGGCCCATCCGCCCTGGAGCTGTGCTCCGAAATCGGGGGCCGAATCGCGGCAAACACCGGCGATCTGCGCTCGACCGCCTTCCTTAGACAAAGACTGGACATTGCCGTTCAGAGAGGCAATGCGGCCGCGGTGGTAGGGACGCTCGCCGACGGGCGATGGAGTGGGGAGAGGGAGGGGCAGATATAGGGTCGTCTCTGGAGAGGGCTCAGACGGGCGACTACCCGACTTTAATTGTTCTTTGACTGTATTTAAATTTTTTCTCACTCCACTGGATTCCGGTTGACTTCCTTGACTGGATTGTATTTTAATGCATTTTAATGTACGACAATGGATTCCTATGTATTTTAGTGTATTTTAATGTATTTTAATGTATTTTAATGCATTTTACTGTATATATACTTGTATACGATTATTTAAAAAGGATTATTATATTATTTTAAAAAATAAATTAATATCTGTCCGATTTGGAAGATTTTTCTACTTTAATCTTTTAAAATAAATTTCATGTACAAGCTGTGAGAGATCTTGTTAATTGGGGAGGAAGACCCAATTTAAACCATTGCGTCACAGTAACTCCGCCACCACTGAACGAATTTTTTGAACGTTGTTTCAGAGAACATGCCTCTTTGACTGGCACATGTTCATTATATTTTTTATCTTTTTCTCTTTGTCACAGAAAATGTGTTCTGTGTTTATATTGTAGATGTTTGCCTAATTTTTCCAAAATGGGTAAATCCTGCTGTCAATTTCAAAACTTGTGTTTATCAACTCTTAGCGGCCAGCGCGCACGCCTCTTATGCACGGGTACTGTGCTTCCGTCTAGTTTACACTTGACCAGAACACAGAAACTCGGGGCCCACTATTTTTAATTGCGTACTCCAACATGTCGCACACCTTTTCGCCGTAATTTCTTCAGCGTAAGAATCACTCCTGCTTGGAATGCGTTACCTCGATTTTTGGTAAGTTGTGCAATGCTTTTAGAATTTAAAAGGGGTCTCAAATCAAAGTTCTTGCGCAAAAATTTAGACTCGTATGCCAGTAATTGATGCAGCTTGAAAATATGATGGTCGCATACTATCTAATGTTTTATAATCATAGTTCTTTTATAACTTATGTGCTTACGTTTTTTATTATCGTTAGTAATTACTACATGTGTAGCCTATACGTATATGATTCCTCTGTTTTCAATGTTTTGATTGTTTGCTATTTTTTTAGATGTTGCTTACTTCGATTCATTTTAAATTTTGTTTCTATGTATATATTGTAACAATTTTATAGGTCTATGCAGAAGCTCTAGAAGCGCTTTCGTGGATTTTAACCGGTTCACGCAAGCCTTGAGTAATCCAACCAGGTCGCGACTATGTTTTTAAACGTGTTTGAACGGTTTTATTATGCTCGTGTCTAGTGAATTTTCAGAACAAAATTTTTTTTTTATCGTACACTAAACGTCCACAGGCTCCCGACGCCTCTTTGGGGCCCTCGGAGATCCTTTGTGGTTTCTTTGGGCCCTCCGCGTTTCCTTTGGGGCCTCGAGGTTTCTCTGAAGGCCTCTAGAATCTACTGGAGGGCCCTCTCCGTAGGCCATTTGGCGGTCATCATTCCTTCGGACCTCCACAAACATTGTCAAAAGCTTTACTGTTGTACCCTTTTCCCGGGCATGACAAAACCATGTTTAGCAGCCCTGCCCATTTTGCCCCATGTGCGCCAGATAATTGCTCAGAGCATTCGCCATTAATTGAATAGCCGATCGGCTTATAGGCTTCATGTGCCAGTGTAAATTAGCACTTTTTGACGCATGGCATTGCTACACTGTAGATGTTTTTTGATCGGACAAATTATGCAGCGCCGTATCATGACCAAAGGCATCACTAGGGCACTGTTGAGAGGGTGTTTGGGGGAGCGGGGATGAGGATGTCTGATATATCCCTGCTGCCAGCCTTCATGAATTAAATGAAGGAGATAATCACAAAATCGAAGAGTCGTCGCCTCGACTTTGTGAGCATTTCCTTTATAACCCAACACTTGCTCACACCCCCCAACACCTCTCCCAGTTTTTGAGCTACAACCCCGGACCCCCCTCCACCAACGATTTGCTTTTGAACACCCATTTTTGCTTTGGAACACCCCTCCACACATTTTGAGGGCATTTTTAGAAGGAAATGTAGTCTGAGAGCAATCATTCGCTTCCTAAGGAAAAGTTCTCGTCAGTAACCCTCCGCCCCCCGTGAGTTCTTGACTTGAGAGAAATTGAGGACGACCTTCCCAGGATTGGATAGACTTCGGATCTGACTACAACCCCCTGGAATTTCAGACACCCCCCCATTTCCAAAATCCTGGTTAAATCCCTGGCTGGCAGCTGGATCAACCAAGACACCTACGTTAGCATTCACAAATTTCACGGTCCAGCTAACTCTTGATAAGATCCACCAGGTACCAGGACTGGTATCTGGTGAGACTGGTGAGCTCCGACGGAGCGCCCTATCTTGAGGGCCTCAAAATGGGAGCTCATTATTTTTGAGGCCCCATTTTTGGGGCCCTCATATTTGAATCTGTAGTGAGTGATGCAGGGGCTGAGCGAGCCCGAGAAATAACCTGTCGCGGAGTCACCAAAAGGCTTCTTATTTATGTCTACAGCGTGTCACTAATATCCACTGTTCAATAGTTACTGCTAAAATAGGAAAGCTGTAAGAGTCAACTTATATTAAATTGCCCGTAGCAGCAAGTCATTATAGTACAGGGATTAAACACAATAATTGCTCGTTGCTCCTCGCATCTGCGCATTAGTCCACGCCTATCTCTGCTAAATGTACATGTATGAGCAACACTGTCATTTACACATGGCTTCGGCGTACAACGCTATGCGTATAGTGCGCAGCTAAACGATCAATGAGCGGCAAGGTATTATTCCGATTCACTAGCGTAATCCGCATCAGTACGAGTGAATCGTCGTCGGAATCTGTTGCTGCCGCCGACTCGCTGCTTGCGCTAATCAATGCAACCGATCGAACACACGCTGGTGGTTGAGATCGCTACTAATTATTATTCGCTGTCAATCAGTTCCGTGCAAAGAGCCACTGCGAGGAGTCGTCGCTGCTGTTGTCGCTGAAGATAGGCGGAAGAGGCGGCTGAGAGTGGAGTGGGAGTGGTGTTGAAGAGGGGGTGTTGCATGCAGGCGCTCGTACGCCGCTGCACCTGCAGCCAGCTTCCGGCGAGGTACAATCTCGTCACCATGGCAACGCATCACCGCGACATCTTCAATATTTGACCTAGTACATGTACAATAGGCCTAGTAGCTGACTGCATTCAAGAGGTGCGATTTATCTTGCAACCAAGAATCGTGAGAATGCGAGAGTCAAAGATATTAACTGTACATAGCGCAGCCATACGCAATAATATTGTATAGCGCTCATTAAAGATACAGGTGCGTTAATTTAATCACATGGATTTAAAACTACATTGCCTGCACACAACTAAATTAGCGAAATCGTTTCAGGGTAGTCTATACAGTTAACTATTAAGTAAATAATTATTACTCAGTAGTTAATTTTATATTTTATTTTATTTTCTTCCTTATTGCTTCAACAACAGCAGTACGTAATTATAAGTATATTATAGCGTCCAAAAATTCGCTATAAGCCAGTGCTTCCCAAACTTTTTGGTTTCGAGACCGGAAAATTTATTTCAGAGCTTTCGGAGACCGGCAACTTTTCAGGGCAACAATTTTGCACAGCGCAATAAAATGTGAATAAAATACTAATGACATGATAACTATAGAGAGTTCGTCATAAAAAATACCCCCCTACCGAATTCGCGATAACTCAGCCACAGTTATATATTTTGATTTCATATTTCCAGTGATTGGAGCTGAGATAATTTGACATAAGTTCTGAAAATTTCACTTGGAAATAATATATTTGCGTTCAAAAGTTATGAAACTTTTCTCCAAAAAGTCAAAAAATCTTTTTAACCAGCACAATTGTGCCTGTTAAGAGCCTTTCAATGCTTGTCGGTGTCCCAAATTCGTTGAAAAACTGGCCAGACCTAATTTGTCTGATTACGATAAATGTGGCAGTGATACCTGAAATGTATGAGACCCACAGACCCAAGCTGAAGCAAAGGCGAAGCTGAAAGCGAACCCGACTTGCGCCGTAGCAGTTCATCTACGAGGCCATGCATGCAGAAGGAGACACCAAGCATTCATCAGAGCAGACGGCGAATACAGAAAAGAGAATGCTTAATTATTGACAAAAATCCGTAGATTTTTTTTAAGGCTACCAATTTCTCCTAACTGCTTCAAAGCACTACGACTGAAAAGCATCAAAAGGCTCTTTACAGGCATGCATGTACTTGTGCTGGTTATAATGATCTTGGGATTATTTTTTAAAAGATTCATAATTTTTGAACGCAAATATATTTTTCAGTGAAATTTTCGCACCTTGTGTCAAATTATCTCAGCTCCAATCCCTAAAAATATGAAACCAAAATATATTAATTACCTGAGTTATCGCGAAATGGCTAGGGGGGTATTTTTATGACGAACTCTGTATATACATCGTGAATAAAGAAATGAGACACACAACTGATGGCTATAACATGGTTAAATGCTCACTGATTTTAAAATTCTTTTGTAGTTCTAATGACAACTACTTGTAGAATTGAGTTCCTAGTAACATTGTACTAGATGGTGAATAAAATATGCTTGGGCCTACTTGATAAAAAATGTTACTGCCACATGATGATTTGGCCGAAAAATTGGCAAGGGCTGTGACTTGAAACTGTCACGGATTATGAGAAAAATATGCTGCACTCTGACGTTGAGCTGCCAGAATGTGGCTGTTGAAACAGAAGCATAGGTCTGTGTTCACCTTTGTTGTCTCTGACACCTGAATTAATCAGAGGATGTTGGCGAAGGTCAATTTTGACACATCCATCGAAATCATCATCCACTGACTAAAGTTCATGGTGTGCACAGATGACCTTCAGCAATCATCGTAGTAGTCAATTCGTTTTCAATACAGTTTGATCTCGGCCGGGCAAAAGATTTCAAGTCACTTCGTGACTCGACATTCACCTTGGCAACGGTGCTTAATTTCGTCAGCCCGGCAAATAATCATCCATTAGGATAAAGTGCAGTAGAGAAGTTGAAGTAAAGTGAGACCTATATTTCGACTTGCAACAGGTTCTTTATAGTCGCTACCGTGAAGACCTCGTCTGTGAACGTGGTGATGTTCGTGTCAACCTCTCTATCCATTTTCGCATTCTGTGGCATAAATCGGTGGACAATTTCTACAAAGTTGGCCTACAATCATGCATTACGTGTCTTTTTTTGACGCGATATAGTGGGATGTTAATTGTGGGTGGTGTATGTAGTAGTGTGCTGTGAGGGTGATGCAGTTTAGGAGTTGTGTGTTGAGACCAGGTGACTTGCAATGCGGCAGGTTGTCTACTTAGTTGTGGTGGTTGAGGGAGCTCTGGGCTTTGTGTGAGGATGTTCCACTGTTGGTGAGGATGTTTGTGCGTGATGATGACCTGTGACAAAAGACTTGATCTAGCACTTGACAGAAGACTTGACCGAACACTTGACCGAGCACTTGACAGAAGACTTGACTGAGCACTTGCCCGAACCCTTGACCGAGCACTTGATCGAGCACTTGACCGAACATTTGACCGAGCACTTGATAGAAGACTTGACCGAACATTAAACGACGACTTGACCGAGAGCTAGACGCAGACTTGACCAAACACTAGACGAAGGCTTGACCGAACACTAGACGAAGTCTTGACCGAGAACTAGACGCCGACTTGATCAAGAACTAGACGAAGCCTTGACTGAGAACTAGACGAGCACTTGACCTTTAACCCTAGTCGTGACGCTGCACGGTTTGAGTCAGATTGAGCATTGCTTATGGAGTTGTGGGCTGATTCCCTTGTGGGAGTCTGGGGGTGTTTTGGCTGTAGTTCTGGAGGTTTTAGTAAAGATTGGTGATAACTTTTACCGGGTAGTAAATAAAGAAGTTGTAGGCTTTTTGTGTGTGTTGAATTGTGGGCGTAACGAGTAGGCCTACATGCAGCGATTGAGAGTGGGTGTTTCAGCTAGCGCGCAATCGTGGCTGTGTGTGGACGATTGTGATTAGCTATTGATGACAGTTGTGACATGGCAGGCTGTAGCCACCTCCCCCACGCGATGTTGTAGGTGGTTTGGAATTAGTTCATGGCCGACTGTGATGGAGGCAGTAGCTGCGCGTGATGGACTCATGCAGGGGTGTATTTTTTGCGTAGTTAGAGGTTTAACTCTAAAAGTGTAGCGGTACGCTATGGAATAGTTCTGAGACGGTTTCGGAGTAATTATCAGGTCGGACAGTGCATCGAAGCGGTTTTTGAGCGTGTGGACATCAGGCGCATGTGTGTATGAATGGATATTCGCGCTGTGGAAGTGTGCTGAGGCTGCATGTTCGTGAAGGATTGCTCCATTGCCCGTGTGGGTACTGTGACTGCGTGCTGCGTGGAACGACTGGATTAGCGTGAGCGAGGTGCATCCCGCTATGTGTGTGTGTGTGGTCTTCGTCTACCCTCTGTTCTACATCCTACACATTTGAGTTGCCAAATGCTTATCGATTGCACTGCGATTAAAGAATAACTTAGAGTTTGAACGCAGCCTAGCTGACTGGGTTAGGAAGCGGAGAAATAACAGACAGTAGTGAAAAATCGGCTAGAGATATTGACACGGGGGTTGAAATCGGAAGAAATACTGACCATGGTGAACTATCGACTGGAGTACTGACATCGGGAAAGTTGGCTAAAATACTGAAAGTGAATAATTAGTATCTGAGCCATTAATAAAAAGGGAAACCACTAGCAAATACTGATAACGGCGAATGAGAGAGTCTGAACTATTAGTAAGTCAGGACCACTAGTAGCTCAGACACCAGCGACGCCTGCATGGGATAAGTCAAAAGCGTCGTTGGCGATGTCCACCCCGCCGCGGCAGACTGACGCCGGGCGAGGCCCGTCCTTCGTCCGGACCTCCCCGCCGCCCTCGTCAGCCAGGGTATCACCTCCGCCAGATAACACGCTGGCCGTCCTCGCCGAAGTAGCGCATCGGCGCGAGGACTTGCCTCTCGGACCCCAGGAGCGCGAAGACGCGGCCGCCAGCGTATTGAACCATAGTCTGTTCATACGCTTACCACACGCTCTTCTATCGATTGACGTGCATGCTGGAACCAAATCAAGTTGAAGCATAAAGTGTCGCCAACACTTCACGTCCCTGAATTGCTGTCAATTTACTAATTGCATAATGCACAGCTACATTAAAGCCAGCGTCCATTTGCAGAAAATAGCCGACATCAATCACCGCTGTTACCTATTTTTATTCAAGTAGTTTGACGTGTTTTTTTAGTTCAACTTTGACTAATCGTGGCTTTTTTACCGTTCGATGATATTTAACAAAAATTGTAACATTTTCATTTCAGTGAATGTAGCTAAACTTTCATTGACTACTTGTTGCATGCGGAAGCAATTAGTTGGGTCGTTCAATACTATGGCGAGGCCCAATCCACTTCATTACAAAATCATTGCTATATCAAATCAAAATCTGGGAGGGGGGCTCCCGGGAGCACTGCTCATTTTTTTTCTAAATCCAAGCAAACCTGTATAATCCGGGCTTAGTCCGCATGTTTCCTGAAAAAATGGTCAAAATCCGTTCAGTGGTGGCTGAGTTATGATCGCGCAAAAGTTTTGGCCCCCCCAACTTTGATAAAAACCGTTCGCCCACCTTACATATCAATATTTTGTTAAAACATGTATAGGGCGTTTTTTAATAAGTAGTAAGTGAAACAATCTGATGCAAAAGGCGTGCAAATCGGACTGATAGTGAAGAAGTTTTTGCGATTCATGCAAAGTGCGCGCGGTGGCCCCCCCGGACACCCCCACAATGTTTGCAGTGATTTTTTTTCGCTGAAAACAATTTCGTTAACGGTAAAAATGTATAGACCCGTATTGTAGACTTATAGGTCAGGAGGCGAGTCTCAGGGAATGCGCCAAAGATCCGTATGAAAAAATAAATAAAACAATAAAAAATATATAAAATCCACATTCCCGGCCGAAACAATACGTAAAAAAGGATCCCCTAGCACAATCGCGATAACTGAGCCACGCAGCTTAATATTTTCACTTAATTGTTTCAGAGTTTGTCCACTTCATTACTACTGGGCCCAATCTCCGCCATTGTTCGTGGCACTCTCTTTGTAAATGAGTCTTTGACGATCAGGAACACAGACCAGAATTTCTTTTTCTTTTACCATGCTGAAGAGCCGATAATGATACTATGATCTCATCCAATCATTTAATATTCAGGAGAGTTTCAAGAACTTGATAGGGCCTACGAAGCGTGTGTATGAACCGCAATGACATACATGTATGCTAGCGAGACATACATGGGCAATGAAGGTAGACATGCAGGGAAGCCTGATTTGAGCCAGCAGAGATGAGACTGGCGAGATAGATGTCATTGAAAGAGGAAGAAATTTGTTTTTCTTGTAACATGCTGAAGAACAACGTGTCAAACATGTACTAATTGAAAGAGAGGAAGTACGAGTATAGTTCGGACCTGAGAGATAGAATGGGATGGAGACAGTGGTGGAGGTGGTAAGATCTTCTGCGGTGGAAGATCTTCTTTTGTTCTTTTGTAGTTTAGGGACCGCATGTAGCACAAAGGCTATATACAGTCCGGTTCTGTGCAGGAGAGCCGGCACAGAAGCGCTCCCCCTTCTTTAATCGCCTTTTACGACACGCCCGGGAAGCTCTGGGCTGCAACGCAATTCTTAGTTCCCGGCCTGCAGGGGTCGGGTAGGAAGATGAATCCAACTGAGATGACTGGGGCATGTTGTGAAAAAATAACTGGATGACTTAGCTCGGAAATTTACATGATGTAGGCTATGAATTATGAGGTAGATCGGAAAAGAAGTCGAAGGAGACCGGAAACGACGTAGAAAAGCTTGACAGAGAAGGATATGACAGCTAAGGGATTAAAACATGAGGCTGTGACGGATAGGGTAAAGTGGAGGGCGGGTGTCCATGATGGCTGCAAATAGCCTACCCCTGCGTTGGCGGGGAATACGTCCACAAAATGGCGCGCGCGCGTGTGTGTGTCAAATCATTCATAAATTTAATATACCGGTACAGAAGCGTTATAAAACTAGACGGAAGCGCAGTGCCCGTGCATAAACGGCGTGCGCGCAGGCCCCCACGAGTAGATAAACGCGAGTTCTGAAATTTACTGCAGGATTTACCCATTTTTGAAAGTTTAGGCGAACATGTACAACATGAACACAGAACATATTTTCTGAGAAAAAAATATCTGGGGGGCTCCAGGGGGCACAGTTAATTTTATACAAATTCAAGCGAAACTATATAATCAGGGCTCAGTGCGCATGTTCCCCACAATTTTTCAAAATCCGTTCAGTGGTGACTGAGTATGGGCGCAATACTATACTGGCGCAAGGGTTTTGGCCCCCTTACTTTTATAAAAACCGATCGCCCATCTCATGTATCAATATTTTGTTAAAACATATAGAGGGCGATGTTTAGCCTCGACCACTTAGTGCCACACGACAGTGGAAATCTTGTAAATCAGACTGATAATAAAAAAGTTATCTCGCACATGATATGGCCCCCCAAGGTCCCCTTAACATTTCGAAATAAATTATTATGCCAGGAATGCTTTTCCCATGGCATTTATATTTCGCCTCTGGTTTTATTATTGTAGCGCTCAAGGTTGTTACCCAGGATTACGTGAATTACACTTTTTTTAAATCTTTAGGGGGCTCCCTGGGGCACCGTTCACATTTCTCAAAATCCAAGCAAAGCTGTATTATCCGGGCTTTGTCCGCATGTTCACTGAAAAAATGGTCAAAATCCGTTCTTTGGTGGCTGAGTTATTGTGGCGCAAAGGTTTTGGCCCCCGCTAACTTTGATAAAAACCGTTCGCCCACCTTACATATCCATATTCTGTTAAAACATGTATATGGCGTTTTATCGTAAGTAGTAAGTAAAACAAACTTGTGCAAAACGCGTGCAAATCGGACGGATAATAAAAAAGTTATCGCGATTCTTGAAAAAGTGCATGAAATGGCCCCCCAGGCCCCCTCAATATTTTGAAATGAATTATTAAGTCAGAAACGCTTTCCCCAATAGCATATATGTTTTCCCCTTGGCTTCATAATTGTAACGCTCAAGGTTGTGACACACGATGACGTGAAAAAACAAATTAAATCTGGGGGGAGGGGCTCCCAGGGGCACCGTTCATTTTTTCTAAATCCAAGCGAACCTGTATAATCCGGGCTTAGTCCGCTTTTTTCCTGAAAAATGGTTTAAATCCGTTCAGTCGTGGTTGAGTTATTGTGGCGCAAAGGTTTTGGCCCCCCCCCAACTTTTATAAAAGCCGTTCGCCCACCTCACATATTTTGTTAAAACATGTATAGAGCGTTTTTTAATAATTAGTACGTGAACAATCTGATGCAAAAAGCGTGCAAATTGGACTGACAGTAAAAAAGTTATCGCGATTCATGCAAAGTGCGCGCGGTGGCCCCCCGGACACCCCCACAATGTTTACAATGAAATTTTTTCGCTGGAAACAATTTCGTTAACGGAAAAAATGCTTTGACCCTTTTTCTAGACTTATCGACCAGGAGGCGAGTCTCAGGGACTGCGCCAAAGATCCGCAGGAAAAAAATATATATAATAATAAAACCCCAAAAAAATAATATATAAAATCCACGTACCGGGCCGAAACAATACGTAAAAAAGGATCCCCTAGCAAAATCGCGATAACTGAGCCACGCACCTTAATATTTTCACTTCATTGTTTCCGAGTTTGTACTTTGTAGCTGAGATGGTTTAGCAACATGCACACAAAAAAATACTATTACATTCTAAACCTATGAAACTTTAAAAAAGTTTAAAATTCATTTTTACTTACTTCACTCACTTACGAAGCCTAAAAAGAAAATTTTGAGGCTTTGAAGTGTCAGCGTCTTGAATTGCTTTCGGTTTTCCGATTTTCTTAAAAATCGGCTAGTTTAGGCTATCAATCCAAAGCTGGTAAATGTGAATGAAATATAGCCTGGGACTTAGGCCTACCTAGATCAGATGTCCTCAAACACTGGCACTGCTCTTTCTGTCACCTGTGCCGTAAGTCAACCCAGGCGACATCGAATCTGAATATAGCTGGCACCCAAGATTGATCTCCTGTCTCAGTAGCCTAACTGTTTCCCGTGACACAATGATGAACTTATGAAATCATAATGCTGACGTCGATTTCCGTAATATGCTATTACGGAAATCGACAATAATTATTCATCTGTCGTCGACTCGTCGTCGTCGTCAGCCCCATGCCGTATCCGTGACACCGGACCCGGCTCCAACCAACCCATCTCCATCAGTGACCAGCCAGCCGCTGTTTCAACGTGACCAGCAGAGCTCCTCCCCCCCGCCCCAACAGGGAGCTTTTCAATACACCTTGGTGCAAAAAGGAACAAATTGCCGTCTTCATGGATACATAATACAACTTTTTTTCATGATGGCCAAATTTTGCATACATAAAAGCCATCAATTGCTAGTCTTTGCAAATTTGGTGTAATTCTGTTAAATAGTTCTAATGGTATGAACCATTTAAATTTACTTGTCTGCATCTTAGTCTAATTTTGAAGGCTGCTTTATTTACACGTTCGCTTGGCTTATTTATGCTAAATGTTAAAGTTTCAATTTTTGCTGTGTTTCTTAAGTCAGTTTTCTCACTCGGCAATCATATTATTAAGCAGCTAGTTTCAAAATTGCTACTTTGCCACAATTGTTCCATGATAAGCACTAGCGATTACTAATCAATTTGTTGCATTTTGCACGAAGATAATAAGACAATTCTATATCAAATGCTAAGAACTTTGGAATCAACCGACAGAATTCAATCAACTTGGCACAAATGGTGATAGTAGATGAGTATTTATGCATCGAAAATTCGATCATCGATGGATAAAAATTGTAATAGTGATGCATGAAAAACAATAGTGTACCCGCTTTTATTGGCCCACCCTGTATACCGTATAATCTGTATATCGTATATTATTTTGTACCAAGCTGCCACACAAGTCTATATCAAACACTAATGTAAATTGAAAGCTAATATACATATACACCGTGTCCCGATGAAAATAATCACTTTAAACTTGTCATAAATCGGTCAAAAGTTATCGATTGGTCTGAAACTTTATACGCGACAACTGTAGCGATATCTGCACCAACTTGGAAATTTGTAGACAAATGCGAGTAGTTTTGAAATTTTTTGGCTGTTTTTAAAAAAGTGCCGAAAAAAGCTGCTGTACAGCTTACTCACTCTCGATCGCTGATGTCAGCAATGGATGACGTCGCTGTTTTTAATTAAATTAAAAATGAAAACATAAATATTCAAGTATAGTTTTTACCAGAAAAGATAAAATATTAATAAATATATTGCTTCAAGTGAAGGGGTACGGAGCAAGAACGTTCATTAGGGAATTTCCGGTACATCCTCAGAGCAAGCTCCTCAAGTACGCTAACGACATGTACCTGCTAGTGGGTGCAACCACGGCCACACCATCACGGAGGAACTCGACCACGTCGCACTCTGGGCGTCTGATAACAACCTGCGTCTCAATCCCAACTAGACAGCAGAGATGGTGATCAGCAGGCGGGGCTCCAAGGCAACACCCCCTCCACCCACTGTCGGCATACAGCGCGTCAAGGTTCTCAAGGTGCTGGGGGTTACCCTACAGTGTGATCTCAAGATGGAGGCTCATATCACGGAGGTGTTGAGCTCGTGCGCGTCGTCACTCTACATCCTGCGCGTACTTCGCAACCACGGCCTGCCCCCCACCTCACTGCATTAGGTGGCGCGCGCGGCCTCATGTACGCGTCGCCAGTCTGGTGGGGGTACGCGACCGTCAGCGAAAAGGACCGACTCAAAGGCTTCATCAGAAAAACGAAGAGATGCGGGTTCCTGCCAGCCTCTGCGCCCACCGCGGCGGAGATTAGCTGCCAGGCGGACGGCAACTTGTTTCGAGCGGTCAGAGGCGACAGGACTTACGTGCTGCACTCTCTCCTTCCCGCCACTACATCTCATCAGCACAACCTGCGACCACGCTTCCATAACTTTACTCTCCCTGATAAAGACGATAAAAACTTCATTCTCCGCCAGTTATACAAGAATATCTATTGACTGCCCCCCCCCCCCTCACCATATTTTATCCGCCTTATGCTTAACATGACTTATTCCTTCGTCAGTTTTGTATTTTTCTGCTGCTTCTCCATATTGTGCGTTGATCCTCAGGCTTGATGCTGAGCTTGATGCTCAGGTCCTCCGAACAGTTCTATCGTAGTATCGGCTAAATTATTTGTTTATCGAATTTTCTTTATCTTTGGCTAACTCTGTTCATTCATTATTGCATGACAGTTTGCTTGTATTGGGCTGCGGTCTGTCAGCCTATTTGCGAATAAACGAAGATATATATATTTCCTAAAAGAAGGTGGTCGTTGCAGTCTGTGAGTCGTCTCTTGAAGAAGATCGATGAAACCGGTACAGTGGGCCGAAAAGCTGGCAGCGGGAAAAAGCGCATAACTCGCACTGCAGAAAACGTTGATGCGGTTGAGGAGTTGATATCAAGCCAGGAAAATGCGCCGGAAACCCACAGAACGATTCTTCAGATATCGAGTGAGATTGGAATTTCCTAGGATTTGAAGTTCGTATGCTTCAAGAAGAAGAGGGCACAGAATCAGACTGTTGCAAATAAAGGCACGCGTCAAACAACTGTTAAAGATATACCCCGAATACGCGGGTCCATTCATATGGCTTGTCAGGCTCAGTAGGGTCCCCTACCCCTATAAATCAACGTAGCTTCTTCGCCTACTGCTGCTAAGAATTGACAGCAGTAAAGAGAACTTTGAACGCCAGCGGCAGCAATGGAACTGTCCAGACTGAGCCCGCGCCTGAGCGGCCTGGGTATTGAAAGCTTACTATGTAGAGAGTCAGCGCACAGTCAGACTGCATTTTAGCTCCAGACACAACGGGCTAGAGAGTGACATGGGGAATCTTTTAGCTCCCGAACCTTTAACCGAAATTTAAAATTTCTCCCCGCCCCACCCCCTCCCGCAAATCGATTTCAAATTTCCTCTCCATCCGTTCCCCTCCCCGCAAAGATCGTTCCGCTCCCCTTCCCATTCCCGGCAATTTTTCCGAGGTTGCCCGCACTTATTTAGATTATGGATAGACATTAGCGTCGATATTGGGGAGAGGGGGGGGGTCCGAGAATGTGTGATCCTCCAATATTTAGAAACAACTGTTTGGACCAATCAATAACTTAATGTGTGTAATACTAACTTCATAAAACTCTATTTTTTAAACTTTATTTTGAACTTCACCAAATTTATTTTCAAACCCCCCAATATTGAGACCAGATTGACGCCCATGTAGAATGACAGACACTATTATATATGGTGATACTGCAGCTCCTAGCTTTATGCCTAAGGGGGGGGGGGGGGGAGTAGGGTATTTGCGGATGCTGAGGGTGAGGCGGTGAAAGAACCCATCGCTCAGTGTTAATATAGCTAGTCTATCAAAATTTCACACGGACATCGGCATATTTGATCGGAACACGCATTCTCGGGATAAACATCTGGAAGTATCCTTGCATGGCGAAGATGCTCAATGATGCTTAATAACTGTCTCTGCAGAGTGCTGAGCATCCTGTCAACTCCTCCCGCCGCGCCCACTATAGACAGCTGTGTCGAGAGCGGTGATAATGAGCCGCTAATTACCGCTGTTAACCTGTGAGCGTGCGGCCGATACGGCGAGAATGTTCCAGAGACCATTAGGCTCGACCTGACAACTGCCAAGATAAACTATATGACGATTGGGGTCAGCGAGCAAGTCAACGGATTGTCATTGGAAACAGATGGCTTTAGCGACATGCCAGGGGGTCAAAATTGTAATCGGGTGTGTAGTAGAGAGTGACATGGGGAAGCTTCTAGCTCCCCTCCCCTTCCCCGAATTGTTATGAATTGATGGAAGATGTAAAATTAAGATACTAATTCAATTTCTTTATCCACCCCGCGGTTTTACCGCAATCCCTTTCCCCATTTACCGAGGGAAATCATTGACGGCTGTCCCCGCCCCGCAGTAAAAACCGCTCCTTAAATATTTTTCTCGCGCTCCCCGCGGAATTTACCGCGATTTACTGCGGTTACTCACTGCTCCGCACCCCATGTCACTCTCTACAACGGACACTACTGAGCTTTCTCTTGCTTAGCATTACACCGCGTGTTTGGCACATGGCAATCGCTTGCCATATCATAGCTATAGAACATTATTTCTACACTGTCTGACTTGAACGCTTTTAGTTATTAAGCGGGTCTCACAATTCATTAGCCTATATTGTTCAGGTTGATATGGCGTTTCTTCACGGACTAAATGTGATACTAAGTTAATTAGTTTAAATACATTTTGTGGGCTTTTGCCCAATGCAGTCCCTCCTCTTCATTTAATCTTAACGCATGATACATTACTAGCTTAGATTTTGGTATTATACTTGTCAGGTTCATCGCTGGCCGTGTCTATTGTTACCGGGCCTACTTCTATGAAATGGCTGAATGCATGTATTTAGACCGTCACGGTTCAATGGGTATTCTGTGACTAGATAGGC
>JAQIWG010004127.1:0-16588 GCA_034695025.1 Chamaedrilus cognettii | reverse complement strand
ATTAGCTTAAATTTTAACTCCCCAATGAGGTTGCCTGGTAGCAACTTTTGATATGTGAAATGGATCATAATTTAAAAAATTTTTTAAATTCACCCCACCCTAATGTACATGCTATAGAGCTGAGACCTCAGTGTCATCCGTACCTCTTTTTTCCATTGCCGTGACACTCTTTATCACCGCCGCTGCTGTCGTCACTGGATCCATCATCCGCCATGACGCCTGCTCAGCACAACCATTTATCTGATCCATGCATTTAAACAACATATAAATTCCCATATGACAATGATACAAATTGTGCACGAGTGTCTCGCAATGGGCCTATTGGAATTGATTTTTATTTATTGATTTCGACTTTCAAGCTTACCCTCGGCATATCTAATACAATACGCAAAGAACAAAGAAAATGCAATCCACATTGCAGCCTATAGCACCCAATGGTTATAAGCCAAAGTTAAAGATTTTTTACAGCGTCCAATGAGACGTGTAATGGTGAAAGCACACCTTTCGGTCAAAACGAAGGAAGCGGTCAAAACGAAGGAAGTCTTGTCGTTAAGGACAGTACTAAAAGGCCGTAGAGACGCCGACTGCTTGTGGTCGTTCGGTCAAACGAACGCCAACCGCCGTCCTTAAGGTCACTGTGACCTTAACAAAAAGAGTGCTGCGTGCAGCATTCTTTTTGTTAAGGATCATGACGTCAGGTCGGCTGGACGAGTTCTATAGTAATCTATACACTTTAGTCCTAACGACAAAACGTCCTTCGTTTTGACCGAAAGGTGTGCACGTCACGACAAAACGACCGCAAGCAGTCGGCGTCTCTAGGGCCTTTTAGTACTGTCCTTAACGACAAGGCTTCCTTCGTTTTGACCAAAAGGTGTGCTTTCACCATAAGACCTGGAGAGACTGAGACGTCAGTCACTGCTCCAAGTGACACAAGTGAGCAATTCTCTGCTAACACGACGTATACAAGAGTCCTTACCACAGGCGAGGTAGACGAGCAGGCAGACCTTCAGCAGAGTAAACATCTTGAGGCAGCAGGTTGATGCTTCACGAGGTCGACAGTGAACGGCGCTGGATCGCGTCCACTCTTATAGTCGCGTGCTCTATGAAACCTTGACGTCATCTGCTGAATCAACATTGTAGATATCAATCATTTCGTTGGGCGCTATTATTTGGCTCGAGCAGAACGAAAAATGTCAGTGTATGAAGAATGTCGTCAACTGTGACATCTCGCTCATGACGTAAGACATCGTCTGCAGCCGTCTGTTGCAAGTTAACGTTGCTTCTATGTTTCCGGAATCTGGACGCATAGGCCTACAGTCAAATCGATTTAAGCTTGTCGATATAAAATAGTCGTTATTATATATACCGCGTTCTTATGAGATGTGTGACATTTGCATTCCTCCTGATTTCATGGAAAGCAAGAGCCGTAATGTCGGCCTATGCCGATTTGTAGTCAGTGTTGTCGACAAAATTAAATCGCTAGGCATAAGTCCATTAATCACGTAGGCTACAGGAAGGAAGCCACTGACAGGTTTTCGTCGTCAATCTTGTCAACTGCCTTTTGAATTTATCTTTGCTTAGTAAATCATTCCTCCGGATGCCACATAAAAAAATTGTGCCTACTTGGCTGCCATTACATTAGTAATTTTACGTAGCTTAACCGCTTTTGTTTATTACTTTATCGCAGTCCTACAGAATCTGTCGAATGTCACAAGTCGCTTCTACATGTGCGGTGCATGACAACGGCTTCCACAATTGGACGAACCGATCGATTTGAAGTCTCTAACTTGCTGGACAGCTACTCGGTCATGCTGTGTTGATTTATGGTGTCAAACGAACATGAATTAATTTGGCGATTATCTTTCAGCTATAAATTTGACTAAAATGTCACTTCGTCGATAAATTAATAAAGTCAGCAGCTGTCTTCATAGAGCTGGATGGAGACCGTTCGAATACTAAATAATGTCTAACGATGGGTAGGAGGCTCAGGGCTTTGTTATAGCCCGTTGTAAGGGGTGGGTAGGGGAGAAGAAGTGTTTTAGGCCTACATGTAATATAGCATTCTATACAGACTTCATTTAAGAAAATCAATGGTAACCATCAACATATATATTCTATGGCACAAGTTTCACATCAAATTTAGAAGCAATGTCCCTCGAACCTTAGGTAAAATTTGATCGAAATAGTGCTGATCGCCCAATCCTGACGATGAAAATTTGTTATTAAGAACTCCTCCCTTATTTTTGTCTTCTTTTAATTGAAATCTAAGGACAGCTACGTCTGCGAACTGTAATATACTATTATAAAATTTTTAGGGCCGCCGCCTGAATGCGTTAAGCGGTGGGCAGGTGGCTAATTTTAGGCATAATGCGAGGGCCGCATTTTAGGTGAGCCGATCTTAAGCGCCTTCTCTCGGCATTTTTTGTTTTCAAAAATCAAAAATCCAAGATGTACGTTTGGTAGAGAATAGTTCTAGCAATAACTGGCTAATTTGGTCAGAGGAATATCGCGGCTTTGACAGTTGTGTATTCCGTTAGGAAGTTCAAATGCAACAAGGGCTGCCCGTGCATGATCACGCCAAAATTAAAGACAGCCATTTTTCAACTGCAGCAGCAAATGCAGCAATAAGGCGACGGTAGCTATATATGGTTGCTAAATGCAACCATATATAGCTACCGTCATCTATTTGATTTAGAAATGTAAAATGCAAGGTGGGCCGAGGTTTTGGAATGATTTCAAGCTCAAAACACTTTCCGTGCATGATTGACACGGCAACCAACAGCATTTCGCTCGATAGGCATTCCGTTTTTTAAGATGAGAGGCGCATGCATGTAGCCTATAATGGCGATGAAGTAGGCTAATGCTGAGAATTTAGCTGTTGCCTCTGTCTAATGCATAAGAATGCTTAGGCCTATGCAAATAAATTCAGTGCTTTGAGCACGTTCTAGTCCGATCATTTATTGCTGCATTACATGACGCTTCTGATTCTGAAACAAGTCTGTTTCAGCTCGTCCCAATCTTGTATAGGCTTATCTGTTGTATCCGAGAATGTTTCAAGCTGCGAAGAGTGACACGACATTTTAAAATTTGACTGCAGAGGGGGCGGACGGGGGGGGGCATGGCCTCCCCTGAGATCCGCCGCTGACTATGACCGTTCGCAGCTTATGATAACGAGACCGTGACCCCTAGCAAAGCTGATGAGTGCCGCTAACGTGCACCGTTGACAAAACAAAGGACGAAGAGTTTGAATGACGATTAGATTGCTGCTCGATGCTCATTCTCTGAATAGCAATCGGGACCACTTGAATTTCACTCACAAGAGAGTGATGGGTGTTGAATGATGATTGGATGGTTTGTGTGAACAGGCCTATAGACGATCATAGCGTTTACCATCGCTGCTATATAAATGAATTAACACTAGGAAGTGTTTAGACGCTGGTCGTTGCACTGCGACTGATCGGCAGCGTCGATAGACATCTTTGGAGAAAAGCGTATTTGTGCAGATAGGAGCTGATTTTTGCCCCTTCTCTTCTTTTGCAGAACTTACTGCCAAGGGGTGGGGCCGTGGGGGGTTGTGCAGAAATATGAAAGCTGTTTCTTAACAGTTATTTTTTAAAGGTCATTCATTTCAGTGCTTATCGCAACGATGCTTCTTATTTTCATATTATTTCTTAATTGTGCTTATTCATTTATACCAATCTTGGACCAGTGGGGGGACGTCGCCATAATTTTGGTTTTGAGTGAATGTGATGTCGCGTGAAGCCTCTTGATTCATTATTGCAGACATTATTTCACTGCTCCACTTGCAGTCAAATCCATTTCAAACATTATGACGGCCCTGCCATTAATGCTAGTTCATACAACTTTCAGAATGTTTTTTCCCTTATATATAAATATGCTTCGGCGCTGATATTGGATTTGTATTCTTTTTCATGTAGATACTAGTTTTATTATTAATTTCTGTATACTGCGAATGTGGTTGCAAATTTCCTTTATATTGCGTGCTGATTTATTTGATAGGAATAGTTTTGAAATATACCGATAATTTGTATTTTGACTGAGTAGGCCTATTTGAATTCAAATGCTTCATATGCTCTGGGTTACATTATTTTACAGTCACGGACTATTCATAGTGTAGTCCATCGTATACCGCCAAGCCTCAATTTGGTTAAGAACTGCACAAACACCACTTAGATCTGATGATGCAATATGTTTTATTCAGTCGAAAAAATCAGAGGCCTAAAGACAATTTCAATATAATAATAAGAACAATGGCCCAAAAGTAGACGACTAGCTACAGCAATTATAGTTCAACGTTGGTCCAGAGCGTTGGGCTAAACACCCGCAGCAGCAGCAGCTGTAGCTGCTGGCGCGTTGGATGTCGGCAGGTCAGTGGAGAGCGGTCGTGACGTCATCGGTATGCTGGGTCATGACGTGATCGGTGTGCTGGGTCGTGACGTCATCAGTGTGCTTGGCTGGTCCCGTCATTTACCCACCGGCGCATCGCCAGTAGGTGCGACCGTCGTGGTGGTGGTGGCCTTGGTCGTGATCTTGGTCGTTAAGTGGGGATTTCCACAACTATGAGAACAGCATGCGGATTAGCGACGTCCTAGTCGTCCATTCTCAAATACAAGTTCAGGTAGAAAAGCATCTAGGAAAAGTCGACGCAAACCTCGAACGCTGAATAAAAACCTTTAATGGCGGCAAAAATTAACTTACTAACACACTAACACTGTTTCCTTAAATTCCTCATTAAACCGCTGCAGTAGGTTATAGGCTATGTGAAGCAATCACACTGCAATTATTTGCTTTTTGTTCCATATTAAGTCAAAAACCGCAACACACGGTAAAAATTAAATCATCTATATTTCGACATAGTAGGCTACATGTAAATACGTAGTAAGTTTATCTTTACGGACCTCAAGAAAATAATTTAAAGAGAATAAATTCCTATTGGACTTGGAATTGGAGTACTAGGCTTGCAAACTTTCAAACCTGAACTGACTCGTCGACTGTTAACTTCGTGAGTCTCAGGTGAGATTAACATCATTACATTTATAATCATTCAGGCCCAGCGACTCGAATGCGATCAAACTGAAATAGAAATGTTTGTAACCCGCACAAGAACAATAGAGCTTAATTAATATGGCAGCCTATTACAGCCCTGTTTACTTTACATGCTATAGCACTTAAGCGCAGTGTCATCCGTACCCTTTTCCTATGCCGTTATAACAGCCATGATCAGCCTCACTGCTGCGGTCACCGGGTCCACCATTATGTCCACCATTGGGTCCACCATTGGGTCCACCATTGGGTCCACCATTGGGTCCACCATTGGGTCCACCTTTGGGTCCACCATTGGGTCCACCATTGGGTCCACCATTGGGTCCACCATTGGGTCCACCATTGGGTCCACCATTGGGTCCACCATTCGCCATCACGCCTGTACAGCACACCATTCATCTGATCCATGTATTTAAACCACGATACGCAGGACTATAATGTATTGAATTGTACACAGAATATATTTATAGCCTCTCGCAATGGGCCTATTGGGATTGATCTTATTTATTGATTTAGACTTTTGAGCTTACCCTAGGCGCATCTAGGCGACTGCGCAGAGTCAAGAATATACAATCTAGCCTAGGACTATAGCCTACATGTGTATTCAAGTACACAATGGCTATGCCTAAGCCAAAGTTGAATCCTGTGTGCGGCGTCCAAACAGCTTATAAGACCTGGAGGCTGGATTCTGCAAATCGACGTTTATCTATATCTATAACCAAGAATTGTCGCCTGTCCGTGTGTCCGTAGCCTATACGCGTGTGTAGGCTATGTCCGTCTCGATACATTAGCACAGTTTTGAAGAGAGCGACAGTAAATTTGCGCAAGTGGCTCACAAATTTCACAATTAAAGTCAAAGCGGGGCTCACCCCCATCCGAGAACCACCGGAGGTCTCCCACTCGTCACATACGGACGAAATTAGAAAAAATCGATCAGTGCTCAGCACGATGATGGCGAGGGTTCAAACAAGTTCCCAGTGCTCAAAGTGACACAAAGTGAAGCAGTTCTCTGCTAACACCGCGTAGACAAGAGTCCTTACCACAGGCGAGGTAGACGAGCAGGCAGACCTTCAGCAGAGCAAACATCTTGAGGCAGCAGGTTGATGCTTCACGAGGTCGACAGCGAACGGCGTTGGATCGCGTCCACTCTTATAGTCGCGTGCCCTATGAAATCTTGACGTCATCTGCTGAATCTACATTGCAGATATCAATCATTTCGTTGAGTTTTATTGTTTGAGACGAGCAGAAACGCCCTTCTCATGTCAAACGTGACAGCTCGCGCATAATTATTGTCCAATACGTGACAAGGTCTGCACGGCGTCTGTTGAAAGTCAATGTTAGCACTTCTTTGTTTCTTGACACATTCAGTCAAATCGATTAAGTCATCTCGAATTCGACAAGAAAAATATGCTGTCAACTCTGTGCCGCACATCAGGCGTTCTATGTCGTACAGGTGTCAGAAATTCATATGAAACGTAACTTCATGCAAAAGTTACTTTTCAATGTCTGCCTGTGCTGTGTAGAATAAATTTCGTGGTTAGTGTAGTCGATTAAATCGTTAGACATCATTTACGAATCATGAACTCGTTCCCGCCTGCAGGAAGGAAGCCCGTGACAGTTTTCGTCGTCAAAATTGGCAACTGTCTTTTGAATTCTGCATCATATAAATTGTTGCACCTTGTATATATGAATAAATATAAACTGCAATTGACACATTTTTGCAGATTGACGGCTTCTGTTCATTATTTCATCATATTTGAACTATCAAATGTCAGACGATACCTCTATATACACGTCTCACGCAGTTGGACAAGCTACATGTAATCGATTTGAGGTGCCTCAGTGCTCGGCAGCTCTATATTTTTTACTCATTACCCCTCAACTATAAATTTGACTATATTTGTCGATAAATTGCTAAAGTTGGCTATAGTCAAAGAGATAAAATTTTAGATTGACTAATCACGGCACAAGAATAGGCCTAGTCCCGATATAAAAAATGTAACCAGGATTTAATCTAGGACTAGTGAGACCAGTGAGACGTCGCTGAGTGTGCTCTGCTTGTGACAACTAGCGGGTAACCGCAGACCTGCTCCCTTATGAATAATAAAAATTAATAACATCTAGTTTTAATGAGATTTTTGGGTTTAGATGCGAATGAGTCGCCTTTGAAGTTTTTAGTTTTGAAGTTCTGTCTGGACTTCGGAGCATAAATCATGCTAACCACTATACCCTAGTTCCTACCGTTTGCTGTTTTGCTCTCTTCTGATCTGCGTGACTGTGCTCGGCCTAAACTTTTTAGCAATGCACAATGTCGCGATAATAATGCGACTCGCGCGTTTGGCATCGTTAGTACGGTGTGCGACATCTTTGGAATCTGATCTGTTGTGTGATATTAATTCATGCACATTTCTCAATGTTGTTTTGTGCGCACGTTTTGTTGTGATGTCCTTATGTTTGCTACTTGAATCCTGTATCGATGTTTTGTCTTGCTCTTCTATTAGCGACACATCGCTGCTCTAGCCTAATTCAAGTGTGAGATTTGTAATTTTCATGTTTTTTTTGCCCTGCTGACAGGAGCGCCTCCTCACTGATAGTGTCGCGTGGGCCATTAGAACAGTCCAACTAACCTGCTCGCTCCTTCATCGACTTGTCCAGATCCAGTCAGCAGAAGAACTAGCGTGTCTGATGTCGCTGTGCATTCTGGTATGGCTGGTACTGAGGGCTTCAAACATTAGCATGGGCGCGGGCCTATGGAATATCTTAATTTATTTCGTGGATGATGAGCACTGGCGCTGAACAGCTTTCTAATGCTCGACTTGTGCAAAGTGCATTTATTTACTTATTTGCATTACGTATTTAATTACTTATCTATTTCAGTTACTGTTATGCGTGCTCCGATTCGAATGATGTGCTTCATTGATTGCATGCTGGTTTATCTTGTTTCTAACCTCGTGATTCGTGCACTTTGACTTATAAAAATGATAAAACGTGCTTGCAGACGTCCACTGTGCTAGCATGATAAAATGGTCGGGAAAAACCGAAATGATGATGATGATGATGAATGAGTTATAGATTCTGTAGCAAATGTGACAGTGAAGGGATTGTGCAGTTAGTTTATTTTATTGTATGCTCTGTATAATATGCTGCTACAATAGGACAACATACAGTAGAATTTTCTTACATTCAAATTACCATCATCGTTACTGATTTTCACAGAACAAGTAATGTATCGTGTAGTGTACAATTTATTCACAGGGCGCGATCATTCTTGTTGAGCCATTGATTTCCGTTTTGATTTCCGTCATTGATTTCCGTTTGTTGCTCTCGAGTCAGCATGCAACCAGTGATCGTTATCTACGCTTCATTGTCTGATCACGTGTGATCAGCTGCTCGCTATAGCTCCATGCTGTTAGCATGATCTCCCTGTACGCGGCAATTTAAACAACAATATTTCGAACAATAATGAAATAGCTCGAATATTAAATGGCCTAGGATCGATGCTCGTTATTGGGTTTAAGTTCACTTGATATTTTAAAATTTAAACGTTGTTTTCGTTGCTGATGAATAAATGCGTTCCAGTTATTTCGCCGCGTTGCGCTCGTCTATGTTGTTGGGTTTGTGACTACCGTGGCTGAGAGGCCATTGAAAGGCAGTTGTTGAGAGATGTGATGGAGGAAAGAATAGAGAGTAAGAGAGGGACCGGGAAGGCCACGGATCGGGATGATAGACGACCTGCTTGAGAAGGAATCGTATGCGGAAGTGAAGAGAGGGGCCGAGGATCGGATAGGGTAGAAGGTTTGGACACCAAAGACTTTCCACGTGAAAGAACAATAACGAAGAAGATGATTATTGCTATACAAGCTACGTTAGTAGCCTATATATAATGCACTGTATGCAACATTGTTATTGCGGTATAGTTTCAAAATATACATTATACATGTAGAGAGCAACTCGTAGAATGTTCCAGAAGACTACCTATTATCACTGTGCTTTTTTCGATAATAATAGATTGTACTGACATTTACTGCAACGACGCAATCTTATTCCAAGACACAAAGACAACGTCGACTTTAACTCGCCAATGTTGGAGCGCAGGCCTATGCAGTATGCATAGCACCAAAATGTCTACCTTTATCATTTTGGACTTTGAGGTTGTAGCCTGTCCTTCTGAGTGACGGGCAGGCACACTGTAGTGTTGTAGGCCTAATGTAGGCGCATGGCTTTTTGACAAAAATTAAGAGAATGGGGAGTATCAAGGCTGGCTAAACTTTCAAAAGTACTCCGAATTGGAGACAGGAGGAGGGTAAAATTAAAATTAAAGTAGTCTATAATCATGGAGGGAGGGATCATTGGATCTGCCAAACAAAAAGGTATGTTTCAGAAAAATGGTTTAAACCGCGATTGGTCTGTAAGACCCAATGACCTCGACTATGTAGGCTCACTGAGTGTTAACTTGTTGTTGTCGTTGTTTATTTACAAAAATGCAATCAATACAACAGCATACATAGAGGAAAAAATGTGTACAATAAGCAAAGATTAGTAGGAATGTCAAAAAAGGAAACAGATTTTCTGTTCGAGTAAAACTATACAGCATTTAAGCTAGTAGCTAAACCCTATGACAAACCTATCGTCACTATAAAAATTCTATATTTTCACAAATTAAACAAATATTTAAATTAAACAATTAAACAAATTAAGCAGTTACAGCACAAATATATAGTGATACAGAATCACGTAAATGAAAATTTATTATAATTCATATGTAATGGATACAAGCCCAAAAAACAACTCAAACAATTTCATGCCAAAGATAAACAATAGCAGCAAAAATTAACTGCAACTAAAAACTACGCCCAATCTTCAACACGCCAAGTAAGGAGCCACAGACCACACACAAAAACAAAACAATCCAAGTCAAGCCAGTGGAATTAAATAAAGACTCGATAAGAAATCAACAAGCCTTTTTTGCATAACACTAGTGTTAGAGCCTGCCTAACGGAGTCAGCAAGCCGTCCCACATTTCTGGACCAGTAATAGAGATAAATTAAACTTCATTCTCAAAACGGTACGAAAATTCAGCCTAACAAAAGTAGGTTGTTGCCTCGAGTTATATCTACCATCATTAGTAGAAAGTTGCAAGTAATGCATACAGCAATTTGGTAGTAGTCTGCATTGAAATTGATACATGAACATCAATATTTGATACTTATTAATATCTTGTAGTTTCAAAACACCAAGTTTTTATAAATAGTGGGTTACTAGGCGAACGAAAATATGAGCACGTTATCACTCGCAGTGCACGCTTTTGTAAACATATTAGTCTATTTATTTTTACTTCCTATGTGGCCAATGGCCATGCCTGCCCCCCCCCCCCCTTCATCTTCACCGTTTCCAATAAACTACTCCCCCTTTATTTGCTATTCACTGTGGCGCCAAGCAGCAGAACATCGCACAACGATTTATCTGACATAAACTAATAAACTTGAGAGCCGAGAAAAAACCGCGAAAAAAGTTGAACCGTGCCCCATTTTCAGCACCGCGAGTAGCATTCGGCGAAAGCCTGACAGTTGTAAAAAATAAAATCGGCACTAAAATTTCTCGATTTTTTGTGCACCGCAACTTAGTAGGGCTAGCTAGTATTATAGGCTTGCTGCAGATTGTCAGAAGAGCCTGTGTTAAAAATATGTAGGTCGACGAGTGCGACGTAGATCGAACTGCGTTACGAGAGATGTCATTGTACTGACGAACTCAGCACACGGGGCTTTTCTAGATGATCACAGAGATAGTCTTCTCTAGTTGATTGTATATCTTAAGAAAATTTTGAAACTCCACGTTTTTCTTTTAAATATAGGCTACGAGTAGGCCTAGGCCTATATCATTCTAAAGAGAAATGTATACCGTTGTAGAACCTCCTGTATACTCACATTTCCGATAACCGAAACGTTCAATTTGGGACCTATAGAACCACAACCGTGCACTATCATCAACTGCGCACAAAAATACATGTATGCCCCGGTCTACTGACTATACATGTACATGTACATTCTAGGCTACTTTGTGTGGCACTATTTTAGCCCACATGGCGTAGGAGAGTAGGCTTACGCCAAGCCCAGCGTGTTACAATAGGACTAGTAGTACAGCTACACGTTGGATTCAGAATAATTCGCAATGAATTGAGTGAGACTTAATTGAAGCGTTGGAGCGTACTCGTGCAGTAACAGCGGCTGCTTCTTGTTCGACTCCTGTTAATTTTGAGCGTTATCGCACAAAAAATGAAGGGGTCAGCGCGCTGCATGCTGGCGTTAAAGCAGACAAAGAGACATTACGCAGGGCGCGTTACAGCGACACAATATTCCTTGAAGTTTAGCTCCAACCTATTCATAGATGAATCAGTCCCAGCTATTTTAAAAACTCCTCGTCTCTGATAAATCCAAATTCAGGACACACCCAGTTAATTTTTAATACGGCATGTAACGTTAACAACAAAACCAAAATAGCTTGAACTTCAAAACAGAACAGTGAGTGGTAGGCTAAATCATGGTAGATAACCATAGCTCGAGGCTATTATTATACTCTCGCGCCAAACTAACTGGCCTTGGTTTCTTGAAATGACGCTTGCAAGATGATAACGAATAGTTGCCCTTAATAAGGGGGGTCCAAGAGGGGCCGCGGGGCCAGGGGAGGGGCATTACCACACCCAAGGCGATCAAAAATTTACTTTGAAAGTTACTTTGAAAAATAATGTAGGCCAGCAATTTTGTCATGGAAGAAATCGGTACTTAATCAAGACTTACTTAACTCATAATATATTTGATGCTCAAACTTGCAAACAAAATACTTTTGACGTTAATCGTTTCCAAGCCACTTGGAAGAATAAAAATATTTACAGCGTTCTTCAGCCTATAAATCGATTAAAGATTGATAACAAAGCTTTCAGTAATCAACGATAACTATAAAGTAAAATTAAAACAAAAAAACTGTCAACAAAAGTTATACTCACAATAGCAGGTTGAACACACCAATACTTAACAACGAGACAAAATCAAATGACCACTAGGAACACTTGGTAAAGTTTCACGAATGATATCCTCACATTGAATAAAAATCTAAAGTCATACTACTGTACATTGTGTGTGCCTACAGTAACGGCATACTGAACATAATACATCACTACGGTCAAATAAATAATACATCGAATCGATAACAGCAAAACTCTGAACAAAATGAATACTGCTAACAGAACATATATCAATAAAGCTAACTTCATAATAATGAACAAAGTTTAACAGAGTATGACCTAAGTGGCAGACATTTTGCCAAACAATGCTTACCGTAAACTTAACCAAAACCTAACCTAAACGTAAATTTAATCCCAGCCCAAACCTGATCCAAACACCAACCTAACCGTAACCCCCTTGACCATAACCCAATTAACCCAGCCCGCTAGACAAGCAAGGCGTTCTGCGCAACGATAGAAGCGGCTCGAGCACTGAACGCATCCCCTGGCGCCCCCTCTCTCATCAACACTTGCCCCCTAAAGTCGTCCGACATCAAAACACCCCTTTCACGAGGGGGCAGCCTGCCCCGTTCCGCCCCCTGTTTTCTTTTCCCCGCAGTATTCACATCCGCTGGCGCGGCCGTCAGTTTGATCGCCTCAGATAACACAACTGGCGAGCGCCCGTCAGCCCGAGTCGCCTGTTCACGATCCAACAAATCCTCATTCTCGCTCTCGTACTCACGAGTGTCCATTTCCTCTAAGTCAAACTCCCCCCTCACTATTCGTCTCGCCTCTCCTCCAACAGTCGCTAGTTGACTGTAGTCAACCCTGAGGGTTGCGACTCCCCCTGCTTCTATGACTGAAGACAAGTGGGTTATATCTGCAAGGAGGGCTGCGTCCTCCCCTGCCTCTTCAGCGGCGCCCCCCCTCTCGCTGACCTCGTAGGGCGCCTCCTCGCCCCTCATCTCACAGATGACGTTTGTCAGAGCCTTGATGTAGTTCTTGGCGAGCGTCAGCGTCTCGATCTTTGACAACTTGCGCCCTACGTGCAGGTGTGGGATCACTTCCCTCAAACCCTGCACATTCACGTAGGCCTACATCTTAAAAGATTTTCTCAACTTTTCCCCTCAATTTCATTTAAAACAAATGAAAGCCATAAAAATTCTTTCTAAGATTCCGTTATCACAAGCTTAAGACTAAGATTTCATAAGATCGCTCCCTGAATGCTCCCCCAGGCCTTCACATATGGATTCTTATACTCTACACGTTTTGCAATTTATAACGAGACATGCTCATCAAAAATCTCCTTTACAATAAGGTCTGCTGCATATAACGCACAAGGTGCCGCCACATTCATCAAGTCTTGATTCAATCTTTACCAGACGAGATCTCTGAATGCAATATTCGCACACAGCATTCTCTCGCTGAAAATAACAAATTGCGAAGAAGAAAACAGTAAATACAATACAAAAGATGCAAACGCGCACCAGAGCTTCAGTACACTGAGGCCCATAACGCTACTGTGCTGTTTGAAATGCATATTATTGAGTCATACTAAATATTGCTACAAAAGATTGACTCACAGGGGAACTCAATTTTTGCATCTGCGACAGAGCAAAAGCGCCGCCATGAAGAATTAGGCTAGATCATGGCGCCGCATTGAGAAGTAACGCAAGAAATCAATCTACCAACAGCGAGCGTCGGGGCCTAGATGCGCTCACCTGAAAGGCGTCGTTGAGAGAATGCATTCTCTGCCGCTCCCTCTCGTTGCTTTCAATCCTCCGCTGCGTTCTCTCACGCGCGCTGTGTGACGTCACGCTAACCCCGCCCCCCGCGCAGACCCCGCCCCCTGCATCGACCCCGCCCCCTGCATTGAGACCGCCCCCTGCATTGACCCCGCACCCCGCGTTCACTCCGCCCCCTCGCGCATGCGCACGACGCGCCGTCCTCTCTCCGGGCCGATGTCGCCTAATTCCACTTCCGCTCCCGGACGAGGTGGAGGAGGCAGGGGAGGCCGCGTGGACGGCAGCAGCCCCCACGGACAGGTCCATCGCCGCCCGCCCCGCCCTCCCTGGAGCCCTCGCGGGGGGCGACACCACCCCTGCCGCGCACCCTGACGCAGCCAGGTCGTCCCCTGGAAGGGATGCCGTCCCAGAGTCTGAAGGAGATCCAGGGCAGTAGGATACAGGGGTGGGGTCACGTCGTGATGGGACACTACGCTTGTACCGCGTGCTGACTGCTGGTCTGGGGGACCTGGGGACGAGAGGGAGGGGTGTGTGTACCCCCCCTTGGGGGGCCGTGCCGGTGCGCTGGCGGCCCGGGGCAGCAGGAACCGCGAGGGAATCCTCGAGGCTGCAGGCCCAGGACCGGTCGTCCTCAGGCGACAGGTCAGTCAGGTCCGTGTCCTGGTCGCTGTACAACTCGAGGCGTCGAGGCGCCAACACTGGCGTCAGTTTATTCGGCAAAAATGACGTCATTGTGACGTGAGGGCGCGGCGTGATGCCATTGGTGCAGGATGATGTCATTGTTATGCCACGGCGCGGCCTAATGCTATTGGCGTAGGGTGAGGCCATTGTGACGTCACGTGGCATCGTGTGATGGGCGTAGGTCGAGGCTGTCGTGACGTCACGCGGCGTGGCGTGAGAAGCTAGTGACGTCATTGCTGCGCCGCTCGCCGCTGAACAGAAACGAACTATTTCATCGACTGAAAGGGAACAAGCGTGGGACGTTAGCAACAATGATTATATCACGTGAATCAATTATATCGTATTGACGTCCGTGTCCACTGGCAGTTCTGCTTTCTTCCTTCAATATAATACATGTAGGCTATTGGTCGTGAGCTACATGAATAGGCCTACGCGTTAATGAACAGATCAAAGACCGTAAGGCAAAAAATTGTAGTTCAAATTTTTCCTATCTCTGATTGACATTCAGATGAATGCGAACTGGCGATTTCATTGGTCAGAAAAGGTTTTATCCTAAATAGAATTGTTGCTCAAGTCGTTGAATTCGATTATAAATCAACATAAATTTGAAAATAATTAAACACAGGCATAAGACATGAACTACAGTTGGCTAAATAGTAAAGAGACCCATCGTCAAACGGCTGCCAGCACCTAGCACATCCTGATCTAGGCCTACTGCAGCAGAAGCAAAATTCAGCTAGATAGCAATTATTTCTGTTTCCCAAGTATGTCCATAAAACAATTCTGTATCCTGCTCGCTGTTTCCCTTGATTTCCTTCACCAGTTAGTCAATGGGACGCCGCATTAAGTGTCCTAATTGCATAGATTGTAGGCTCCCTCAGCCTTCTTCTCTACTGTCGCGAGGGATGGTTCAGAGTTCAATCCGGGTGACGATAGGAAACGATCACATTCAACGACCATTGAGCCGCGCCACTGACGTGAATTAGTAAATCTACGTCTCGCTGTTCGAGTGTATGCTGAACGAACGCTAATGCGATCTCATTGTCATCCAGCCTTGCATTGTGCTTTGTCGTCGCTGCCACACGATAATCTGAGAAGGCAAAGGTCACCAGGCTTCCACTTGACTGACACATGCTCTGCTCGCTGCTGCTGTGAGGCTGGGCCAGGCGTCTGTAGGGTTGCCAGACGTCCCTTATTTTAAGGGATGTCCCTTATTTGAGACCAGTTGTCCCTTGTCCCTTACGAAGGGCACAAGAGACGCCAATTATCCCCTATTGGGGCCAGGCCTAAATTTTCATCATTTGCTTACAACAAAAAATTACGTTGAAAAATTTGACAGGTAAAGTGCTCAATATAATAGAGGCAGAACTCGTTCATACTTGACTATAGATCATGTTACAATAGCGCGTAATTCGCTGGACACAATTTAGCTACACTAAAAGATGTTATGTAGTGAAAAGCAAGTAATATCGATTATGCGAGTAGCAAAAAATATCATGCAAGCGGAATATTTTGTGTCCCTTATTTGAACGATGAAAATCCTGCAACTAACCCTATGGGCGTCTCCGCTGCAGCAGCACTCGGCGACTCAACACACTCGCGCTGCTGGGACTGGGGGGGGGGGGGGGTTATTTAGAGCAGTGCAATAAAAATTGCACCGATTTGTGCAGTTGCTAAGATGCAAACAAAATTTCAACTTTTACAGTTGCGAAAACCAATCTTGTCTCCCACGCAAGGATTTAGGCACAAAATCCAAATGCTTGTGATAACGACTGAACTCAATTTGTGGCTAGCCTGTAGCGAACACTTGTGACTAGCCTCTGTAGCCTGAATCCTTGATGCAGTTCAGTTAATACATTTGACTGAATGACGACCGACACGCCGGGATTGGTTTGACTCGCTGCATGGCAGTGCATGCCCAGTACACACATACACATTTCGTGAGATGCAGCTCTTTGAACTGATAGATTGCAGGGGTCAGCTGCCCTCCCCCCCCCCCCCCCGTGAAATGATGGACTGAGTGGCTCACCTGCCCCCCCTCAGTGAATTCATTGACTGAGGGGCTTAGCTGCCCCCTGTGAACTGATTGACTGAGGCGGGG
>JAQIWG010004126.1:0-16589 GCA_034695025.1 Chamaedrilus cognettii | reverse complement strand
TTCATTGCCTTTGAATAGTTGTGGTTGGAGTAATGGAAAAATTACTGATCCGTAATTCCGTTACCGTGGAATTGCCCCACTATGATGCGACTTGTTACTTTTCTTTTTTTTCTTCTTTGACGGTTCGTCTGCCTCCTCACTATCCTCACTTGAGTCATGATGCCGCTTCTTCTTTCGTTCGCCATCCCTATCCTTCTTCTCCTTGCCGGCGCTCATCTTGTCGAGTTTCTTCAGCAGGCGTCGCTTTTGTTTTCTCGTCAGCGAGTTGAGAAAGGCCTGCTCCGGGTCCTCCTCCAAATCCATTGAACCACCCCCTGCTGCCTCTCGGCTCGAACCGGCTGCCGCCGGCTTGCTTCCACCCGCAGCCGACGCTACCGCCGGCTTCTCCGATGAAGCCCCCGGCTGCGGTGGCTCAGCGGTGCAGTTAACGTTGAACAGCGGACAGACCTTGTCAGTGTTCATGTGTCCCCACGTGTGGCACTTGATGCATCGTATGTTGCGCACTTCAATGCCAAACGGTTGATCACGAATCTGGTCGTCGCCCTTCGCGTATGCCTCGCGCGGCGCATTGTACTTGCGCTGCCATTCAAACTTATACTCGGGCTCATCGTCTTCTTTTTCGTGTTCTTTCTTCATTCCCGGCGGCGGGTCGTACATAAACGACAGGCCAACTTTTGCCTTTTCGTCGCCGAGCAGCGCGCGGTTCCCATACAACTCCTGCTCGCGCTGGTACGTGCTCAGCAGGTCTTCCTGCTTCTTCTTCTCAAAGTCGTGCTTCTGCTGAGCCATCCAGACGCGTTTGAGGTTCTCCTTGCTTCCGGGGTGGAAGAACTTCTTCGTCATGTAGTTGTTGAAGCCCTTCCCCATTGTGGCGGCTGTGATGGCTCTGAAAGTGAACAACAAACGAGAATGATTAGAACAATAAGCATAAGCGGGATAAAAACGCCTACCTGCTAGGCAAGTTCTCAGTATATTACTAATTCATGTTCACTGCTGAATGAAAAGTATGAAGTGAATTTAATCACATTATTGTATCCTAGCATATAGGACTAATTAAAAATATCATAGGCTTAAAAGTATTCGATTTCCCACAATATTGAAATCAGAAAAGCAATCTTAAATAGCAATAAACTTAATCATTAGGTACCGAAACCTATCGTCACGAAATTAGACAATTGATAATTTGTTTGAGCGATAATGCAAGAAATTATGCCAGGAGCCCTCAACGTTAATGAATTTATCATTAATTCTAAATAATTAGACATAATTTACATTTGATTTGACTCATACATACCGTTCAACAGAGTTTAGAAACAAAACGCTACTTGCAATAGGCTACGTTAGGCAATAAACTTTAAAGAAATATACGGAAATTCTGCGTTTATATTTTCTACTTCCGTTGTCAAAATAAAATAGCAACAATGTGACGAGATATAAATTTGCTAAAGTTTTGCACGAAATTTGAGTAATTTTAAAATTAAACCTTGAATCTTGAAAAAGAGTTGAGTTGTAATTTTATTCGCAAATGATTGTATCAATGTGGGCGTGGTTATGATTAAGTTTAGCTACAGGGGTGAAACACTCAACTTCAAAAACTTGCATTGTTAAATTGAATTAATAATGTCTTGCCACGCCCATAATACAAATTAAAGCATATTTTGGCCACGCCCACCGTGGCATAGACTTGACCTACTGCGCATGCGCAGTGCGCAAATAGTTGTTGAATTTTATTTAATTTTTCAAATAATAAATAAAAACATCGATACAAAAAGGTATGATAAACTATTTGATACATTGAGTTTAGGGTGGTATTTATAATTAGGACGGATAGGCAACCCTTTGGGTGAATCAAGCTGAATCGCCCGTGTGTTATACTATTATGTGGCTGCTGGAGTCAAATTTATTTCAAGGATTGAATGACTAATGCGGTGAATATTCGCGCTGTTTGTTTATAGCCTAGGCCTATACTACAGACGAATTATTAGTATAATTTCGTTAGCATCTCTCTGGGCTGCATTAGCTATTGATCTATTGATTTTTTTAAATTTATAGACAGTGGACCATATGCCTTGGCAGCTGGTTATATTATCCTTTGAAGACAATAATTAGATCTAGGCTCTGGGTAAAGAGCTATGATGTTGCAAATGAAAAATATATTAGTGCTGAAGGACGACCATTAATATTTTGTAGGCTTACTTGCAACTACACTTTTAAAAAGACTTAAAACGTAAAAGTGAGGTATTTTTGCCTTTTAGAATGAGTCTTTAACTCCATCCTGGTATTTGCGCGCTACTCTTCTTTGCCATTTAATCCGAGATGGATTCTTCTCAGCCAAAGGAGGGTGAGCCAGAGTTGCTTTCCCCTGCCGCGCGTCGATCACAAAAACCGCAGACGCTAGCCTGGACGACGCCTAACTCTGCCGACGATGATGACGCAGCGAGCAATGCATCGACCCCTAGCGAGGACTATCAGACTCCGTCCACAGAGCACGCCCCGTCTTTCACCTTCCAGAACCCCAGCCCAAAGCGTCAGGCGTCGCCCGCCAAGAACAGTGCGTTGACAGCCGCGCGTACAAACATTCTTACAGGCAGTGCTGAAATTGTCGGAGGGAAACAAGACGCAGACAGTGGCGCACAAATTGGCACGCAGAGCGGGCAGCAGCGTCGGTCCGGTGGACAAAGCTACGTGCTGCAGGATTGGCCAGATTCAACCGCCGAACTCGCTCCAGGGATTCCGATGCCGAGTGGCGGGGGTGGATCAAGAATGGCGTCTAGCAGCTCGGCTAAATCCAGCAGCAGCACCGGCTCCTCAAAGACCAATGGACGAGGGACTACGCCCGTCGGCAGCACTTCAGAATACCCTGCGAACGGAACAGAAGTAAAAATTCAGACGACGAGCATTTCGACTAAATCCCCTGCTGCTTCAAATAAATCTGCTTTGGGGTCGTCAACGCCCCCACGCCCCGCGTCGCAGTCGTCCGATCGATCAGCCCCTGCCGCTCAAAAGAAAACAACGTTTGCCGCTCTGCCCAACCAGACGACCTGGGTCAAGGAGACGCTGCAGCGGGGCACGTCGGAGAAGCTGCTTAGTCTTGAGGCGGCGACCGGGGCGGGCGACCAGACCGGGGGAGCCCCACCAACCGCTGCTGCCGCACCAGTGGAGCTGTCGGACATCAGGGCGAAGATGGAGGAACGACGGCGACATATCGAGAGCGAGAAGCGCCGGCTGGAAGCAGACTACACCCGACAGCGCCAGCAGGTTGGCAAGGACGCCTTCGTGGCCGTCATGACGCGCAGCACGCCGGGCTGCTCCCCGGTCTCACAGCACCACCTGCAGGGCGGCGAAGGGGATGGGGGGAGGGTGGTAGGCGGAGGGGTGCAGCGGGGCAATGTGATGTCGGCGTCTGACGACGGGTCGGAGCTGCGGAAGCTTATACAGGTGCCGAAGGCGTCAAATCCGCCATTGAAAGTCGAGCCTCGGCAGACCCCGCCGTCAACGACCAATAGGGCGTCGGCCAAGCCACTCGTCTCCGCCACAGCGGCTTCAGTGTCAGCAACCTCTTCGCCAGCCAAGAACACTGGGGCCAAGTCAAGCGCAGCGGGGGGTGGGGACAAGTCTACAGCTGGGGCGGCAGGGGCAGGGGATGTGGGGGAGTATGGGACGTCCCTGGACCGCCTCAACAGCAGCCTGACGGAGCTTCAGGGCGAAATCCTGCGTCTTTCCCTGCAGCAGGACCAGATCAAGAGCCTCGTCGGCTCCGAGCACTCCCCCCTGACCCGCGGGGGATCGACGTCGTCCACGACCTCGTCCCAGGGGTCAGGAGGGTCGGTGGGGCGCGAGCAGTTCTACCTGTTTCCACGCAGGGAGCCCACCGAGGCGCAGTCGCCGGTGGGAGGAGGGGGGTTCGGGGTGACGCAGGCCCCCCCGGCAAACAATCTCTACCGGAATGTTCCTTCGATGGCTCAAGCACACGTCGTGCCGCCGCCGCCACATGGTGGTTACCCCGGGGGATTCCCGGGGGTTTCGTATCAGGGGGCGTCAATGCCACCGCATTACATGGGTGGGTTTGGGGGTTACGCTCCCCACCAGTACGGGCTTGCCCCTGGGCCGGAGGCGATGCAGGGCGTCGGGAGGTTTTATCTGCCGCCCAGCGGGGGTGGACCGCCAGGGGGGTATCCCCCGGGAATGTACCTGCCAGCCGAGTCAGGGGTGTATCATGGCGGGGGTCAACTGCCGACGAGCTATGGAGGGGGGCAGTGGCCCTCAGCCCCTCAGCAGGCGGGGTTTGCATTGAATGCGCAGGCTACGATACCGTCTGAGCTGTTTCACAATCATTCTCCGACTGTTAGTCAGCAGCAGCATAATGCTCAGGTGCAGCAGCAGCAGCAAGCGCAGCAGCAACAGATTAAGCAGCAGCTGCAGCAGAAGCAATTACAGGCAGCGCAGCAGCAGCAGAAAAAAGTTCAAGCCGTTGCTGCCTCCACTGACTCTACCCCAATCACATCGATCGCGGCGCCTAACAGAAGCAATCCTGCTTCTAAAAGCGTTGAATCCGGGGCCCTCTCCACTTTTTCTTTGACCCCTTCCTCCGCTGCCGCCTCTGATCCTAATTCATCAAATCCCGTCTCCATGGATACCAACTCGCAGCAGTCGTCGCCCCCCGTGTCGACAAAGCCCCCTGCTAGTGAAGCGTTTTACATGCCCCTCGACACCGATACCCCCTCACGGCGCGCCGGGCCACCACCGAACCTTGCGAGTCGGGAAGGCGGGGCGAGCCGGCGGGCTGTAGAGCCAGGGAGAAAGGCCGATGAGAAGAAGCCGGAGTTGGCGACTGCTGGAGGGGAACACGATGCTGCGCCAGGTGTCGAGGGGGCGGTGGTGGCCACTGTGGAGCTCGTGTCAACCCCCGCCGTGGGTTTTGTGATCGGAGGGGACGACAGCGCTACAGACACAGTACATGAATGATCTGTTCTTTAAAAGAAATAAAATGAAGAAATTGAAAGTGCTTATTTAGTATATTTAAGTTGCTACTTGCAGTTTATCAGCAGTTGTTAAAAATTTGATCCAGATTCACAGATTCTGATGCAGCAGTATTCTTCTTCTTTTTGTATTATGTATTTACATGCCGTGGCTTGATCCCCGCAGGGGGGCAAAACAGTTCTTCTAACCTTGCACAAAATTTGACAAAATATACTAGAAATTTTTTCTGTTTGACCAATTATTGCATTGCTAAAAAATAAAAGAATAAAATAATAATAATAGTTGTACAGTGTACTGTATGATAATTGACTTTGATACAATATTCAGAACAATTATTTAGCGTGCAGTGGAATTATGCAGTACATGCATACAGCACTAACTACGTAGGACTATATATGATGCGATGCGCATCAGGCGGGTGAGCTGTCAGAGCTGGACAAGCGCAGACAGAGGATACAGGAGCTGCAGGTCAAGAGGAGAGAGGAACTCGAGGCCAAGAAGCTTCAGATCGGCGTCGAGCAGGGCGCCAAGAGCGAGGCCGAGAGGTCGCTCTTTCTTCTTCTTCTTTGGATCTTTTAAGACGCGAGGCCGAGAGGTCGCTGCTTCGGCTTCTGAGCCTTGCCTTTGCTCCTTAGCTTTCTTATTGTATTATCAATATTTCTTGTTCTATTGTTGATGTTGCATTGTATCTGTATTTCATAAATAAACATACTGCAGAGCCCAAGCATTTAGTGACTACCGTAGAGAATATAGAGTAGTCTTTTTTTTTGTACTTACTCTCTGCAATTATTATTTTTTTGTATTTTGAAGCAGAACCTATCACTTTCAAGCACTTTAAAGATTAAAATCTTGAAGTCTCTAATCTATTTAGATGATTGCTAAATTTTATTTGTTTGTGTGCCAATGATTTCTTAACTATCTGTTTATATATCTTGATTTATAATATATTAGCTTTGATTTATAATATATCTATTAGTTAGCGGATGATTGTCGTGTGGTTCAGACTGAAGAGGGAGCATGCGGAGCAGAAGAAGGCGGAGGACAAGGCTCGGCGCGAGGCCATCTTTGCCTCCTACCTCCAGCGCAAGACCGATGAGGAGGACGACAATGACGGCTTCACTCGGCGCCCCGCCGCCCCCACACCGACCCCCGTCACCAGGCGCCCCGGCACCGCGGGGGGCCAGCGGCCCAAGCAGCCCCGGCCCCAGAGCCAGCCCCCGCCAGACGCAGGGGCCGGTGGAAGAGGGCCGAGGGGGCTCGGGTTGGTGGTGGCGGGCCAAGCCGATGGGCCGACGATGGACGTGTTCAAAAGTTTGTGAAGCGCTCGTCAATTATTGTGATTGCGTGAATATATTTGTGGATTTGTCATATTGTGGGTCTTCATGGATGGGGGTCGATCTCTTATGTGCAGTTTTGTGTTTGATGTTGCTGCTCTGCTGAACATTGTTTTATCTTGCTTGATTTTATCTATGTTAGAGGGTAACAATACTTCATGAATACTGCATCTTGGGGAAAAAATGAGCGAGAATATTTCAAAGTGCAGCTAATTTTATTCTCTTTGATCTAGTTATGGCAGTTCTCGATCCTCTAACTATTGCGGTATGCTCTAAAAAGTTACATAGCTGTATATTATACATGTGAGTTATACATGTGAGTTGTACATGTGTGTTATATATGTGTGTTATACATGTGTGTTATACATGTGTGTTATACATGTGCGTTATACATGTCTGTTATACATGTCTGTTATACAGCACTGCAGTTAGGAGTCAATGTGTGCTCTGTATGATATCTGTGAGCTCTGTAATATCTGTTACACGTGAGGTGACTGTTGTGTAGGCACGGATCAGTTACATGTTGGAGGTGATCAGAGTAATGGGGGAGAACCCTCGCCCTTGGACAATGCCTTCAGCTTCACCAACCTCATCAACCGACGACCCCCCACTCCCGGTATATGTTTAGCAATTCCGTGTATCTTCTGCGCATTAATTTTTATGCATTTTATTCGCGATTTTTAGATTACTTTATTGAACCACGTATTAACTGCAGTGAAGCGTGCTGACTGATTAAATAGATGCCATTTCACAATATTTAGCTTTGTCCTGTTGTTGATCGTAATTGCAATGTCCTGCTTCATGCGGTATCATTAAGCAGTTGTCTTTGACTTCTGAAGTCTGCGCTGAACTGCTTGAGATTTATGGAAAGCTAAGGTCAATGAAGCTAGTTAATACCGCTACTGATATATTCGATGCTGTGCACAGACCGTATTCCCAAGTTCCTCAGTGGAAGCAGCGGCAGCGAGCACAGCGACCCTAACAGTCTGCCCGTCGACAGCTACGCCGGTCTGTCCCCAACTCTTCCACTGTTAACTTGTTGAATAATTAGTTCATGTTTTGTATATCTTGTTAATAAATAATATTCGTGTATCGTTTCTATGCTCGATCGATAGCTTTGATTAAAAATGACGGTGTTTGTTATTTTGTGGCACATGAATGTCTAGTAGAAGATTGACAGCACAGTTAAAATTGACGAAATGAAGAATGTTTCATCAGTTTTGAACATTATTTAGCTGTTGACACCTCTACTGTGAACGGGATCTGAATAATTAGGGAATATTACTTCTTTTTTTTCATTTAGCTGAGCGAGAAAGCAATATTTAATTTTGCGTGCCATAGGATGTTTTTTTACCAATCATTCACACACACGCGAGGCCTGTTACCCTGCTACGCCTGAGTTGAGCAGGACTACGCACAATGCAATGTGTCCAACGTTCATGTACATAGATTTGTCCACAGGCATTACTTGGCAGCCGCTAGGTTTGAAATCACAATCTCGCATTTGAGAGGCCTTGCAGTCTGAGCTAACCAATGTGCATTGTCAGTCGTGTCAAAGTTCAGATTGTGTCTGTGTGTTTGCCTGGCGCCAGGTCCGAAGCTATTTGTGAAGCCGAGTCAGAAGTCAAACAAGACGATCATCATGAATGCGATCAAGGACTGCTGTCTGGCCGGGTCCGTCAACCAGGACACCAAGAACAAAGTCCTAGAGGTTTGTGCCTCTATACGGTACTAGGGGACTTCTCTCTCTCCACCAGTCCAGTTAATTTAGTTATCGTTTATTTGATTAGACCTCTGCAGATCGAGGTAAGAAGAGAAAAGATCTGCAGCCCAGAGTTCCACGGGCAAGTTGTAAAAGGCGACTAAAGAGGGGGGGGCCGGTTCTTGGACTGTAATTCTCTTTCATTTAAAATGTCCTGAAACCACAGAAACCACCTATATAGATTGTATGAGCATTTTGTCAAATTTGTATTTCTCAGGGCCAGCTGTTTAGTCTAGAGTTATTTGAAAGATGTCGGATGTTTTTTTAGAATTGCCAATAATAACTAGTTGAAATTAATTATGAGACGTAATTTACGAGAACTGATTTAGTCGTCAGCCGTAATTGTTCCGTTCGGATATTGAATATTGCTAAATAACTCTACTGACCATCAATCTCTTTTTCTAATCTGAACTGCATGGTCCTAGTCCAAATTGTTCGCACTGCATCGTCTCTGTTTCCTATGTGGGCCGCAGGAGATAGCTAGGTCAGAGTCGAAGCACTTTGTCATTCTGTTCCGTGACGGGGGGCAGCAGTACCGCGCAGTCTACACGTACAACCCCGACAGGGAGGAGGTGTTCAGGATTCACGGCGTGGGGCCCAGGCAGCTTATCGACAAGATGATGGAGAAGTTTCTCAAGTACGCCACTAGTTGCACCTATTGCTACGCTCGCTGGACTTTTTGGGAATTGTGTAATTTTATGTCGAATCAAGAGATAATTAATTTAACGAGCTTTCTCATATAGGATGAGGTAGTATGTCGAATGATAATGCTATTTGCTTTGCACTGATTGTCAATGTTAATTATTAGCTAGTCGCCAGCATAGGCAGGGTGTGTATGTGCATGTGTTGTGTGTACACAGGGTGTGTATGCGCATGTGTTGTACACAATTTGTTTCAACGACCACATTATCCTTCCAAATTCTTGTTGATATAATTATCCAAATTATATTGGCAAGAATTCGCAAGAAAATGTGTTCATTTAATTACGCGTAATGCAATTCTTTTCTTTCAATCGATTCATTTGTTCATCGTTCAGATACAACTCTGGGACGAAGACGTTCACGGAAGTGACGTCGACCAAACACCTCTCGGCGACCATCGACGCGGTCATCATCACCAACTCCCTGTGGGCCAAGAAACCTGCACCCGGACAAAACAAGAAGCTCTACTGATCCACGCGCGCGCTGCGACTGTGCCCCCGTTGAGGCTGCGGGATTCTATCGTAGATTACGGGACGTATTGTTTCCCGTCGGTATTCTAAGCGCGTCGATTGGACGGAGCATGGAGCGCGTTAGTCTGTGTTGTGTTCCGATTGTATCTAACTCTGTGAATCCAACAGGTTGCCTTGTAGAGAGATCAGAAGTGGGTAATGGAAATAAGATGAACATTGGATAGAAGCGTTGTTACATGGGTTTATTCTTCGGTAATTCCACCCGTTCCAGCCCCGGTGTTCAGATTTTTGGAGTCAAAGTTCTAAGGTGTTTACGTTGGTTGGGATAATTATTTTAATACAGCTGGGGTAGGGTTTGATATTAGATAGTTATATTTAAATGTAGCTGTTTCATTGTGTGGGCTGTCTTTTGCTATCAAGTTAATACTAACTAATGCTCGATGATCTTATAGTCGAGCTTAAAGGGCTTAATCTCTAGGTTAAGTTTTAACTGAGCCGTCATTAACGTGTTTACATGGCCACGGTAGTAACTTTGCTGTCTAAGTCGCGACGTTTGATTCGGTGTTTATATTTAGAATTTTGTCGGCATGATGACTGCTTCTAACAAATAATGACATAGTTTGCGGCGTGGTCGCGTTATTCCGCAGGATCGTGTATGCTAATCAGATGCGCGGGAGTGTCAAGTATGCTAATCAGTTACGCGGGAGTGATATATCAACGATTAATTATGCACATCATTGCCTTTTCTCTGTTAACTGTCGTGTCTGTGTCGTAGCACTTATTGTAAATACAAATGTTTGTCTGACTGCTGCATGCGCTCACCGATTAAGTCTGTTCTGTGTTCCGCCCCCTATTGGCAAATGCTTTTTTCATGGAGCCCTGTTCATTTTTTTATAGACATAGTCTCTGAGGATTAGAATCTCACACTCTTAGTTTAATGGTCTTTGAAGAGGCCTCACCGATGAATATCTGCTGCTCTTATTATATTGCAGACTCTGCAGCCATAAGGCCGTACTTCATTAGATTAGATTTGGATTAACCGAGTAATGATTTAAGTGCATTCAAATTTGAATGTTTGATGTGGATTCTACATGATTGTGTGCGTGCAGACTGTGCAGCTATTAATTTTGACTGATTAGCTACTGACTAAAAGACTCTTTTTGAGGTGGTCTGCTGTTAATATCATAACATGTATCTTCCAAATTTCTTGGAATTGTTCTGCGGCATTTGTAGCCAGTGCCTATTTTGAACCGTGCTAGAAGAGTTACGAGTGGCTTCTATTATAAAGTAACTAGCTGAATTAATAACGCACTACAATTTACCGGATGTATATCGACAGTTTCTCGCCGAATGTGTTTGTCATTACTTAGGGGTAATCCGCTGCTTGAGTATCTTTGTAAGTTTTTAGCGGCTGTGGATCTGAACTTTTAGATATAATTTAGACAAACTAAGGCAGTGATTGATGCACACATGGGTGATATTCATCTCTCTAGGTCTTTCTCGTTTCTTAGATCCTTGTGGATATTTACAACCCTTAAAAGTAAATTGTTTAATAAATGGTCGTTAGTAGTGTGCAGTTTATGGAGCCGTGTTTTCGGGTCGCTGTAGATGAGTTTTGTATCGTCGTTGTAAAGATCATGAGTTTTGTAGACATATGGTATGTAACTCACGTTATATTCACATTTACCCAGTGTCAGTAATATTTCAGTCCAGTTCAATTTTAGGTAAATGGCTAGCTTTTTGCTAATTGTGACGCGTGCGTTATGTTTTCATTCTCCAATAGTCTGTGTCGTTGCTGCGGTTTAGTAGTTAAATTGTGTGTGCTTGAGTGCATTCCAGGTTTCATTTGGTTCTACCTGTTGCAGCCTTTCTTAGTTCGCCGTATGCTTTGCTTTCTTAATTATTATTTAATATCTTGTGGCGATCAGTCCGTAGAACATTCCGCATTTGTTGTGGGCGAAATGTAATCGGCTTCTTTGTTATTTTGGTTGAAAGTCGACTCGAAGCCGGTATCATATCATTTCAGTAGCAAGACATCAGATCTGGCTGGCTTTCTTATTCAAAATATTCAAACTCCTCCGCTTTATTAACTCTGGATGCATCTATCTCTTCGTTCAGAAGAAGTTTCAAGAAGTACTGAAGCGAATTATTACAGTAATTCGCTTCAGAGTAATTGACTGAAGTTTATTACCAACATTTACGTCGTGTCATTTGAATGTAACTGCATTTTATTTGTAAAAATGTTAAACTATGTGTTCTCTTCGATGAGTTAATTGTGATCATTTTAGTTTTATTTTTTTGTCCTGATAAGTCTTGTCTTAGTTGCGAATAGATGTCAATTCAATATCAGTGGCGCATCCAGTTTTTCAATTTTTTTCAAATATGTTTTTTTATGTTCGCTTATCGGTTTGAATATTTTTAATTAAGGCATTATTAGGCAAGTATTAGATTTATGGTAATGACAGTCCTGGCAGGTACCCTCCTGCGAAATCATGACATTGCGTAAGATGTTCGTCTAACGTTAGTGCAAATTAACGGGCGAGGAGTTAATTAATGAAAGGAGAACTAGTTAGAGTTGAGAGCATTGTGATTGTGTGTCTATGGTGTTGCTGAAATGTTGATGTTGCTTTAAATGTCTAAACACACAAACACTTGTAAATAACCTCATAATGGTTTTGATCAGTCCAAGCAGTGTTTCAATACCGGTTGATTAATTAGTTGCTATCGCTGAGTTTTAGCTCACGTCTAGTGCGTGTGTTGTAACTTGTTTGAGCACCAATTGATTGAGTCTTGCATGATTAGATGATAGAAAATTGATTTAACTCGTGCGTAACCATTTGCTTATCGTCATAACTATTCGTCCCAACTGCTGTTTAATGTAATAGGAGTTTCACACGCGGAGGTTTTTGCTATTTGATGGCCAGTTCCGCCAATGAATAATCAAAATCACAAGTTAAGTCTTCAAGTTTTCCGCTTTAATAGTGTTTGTACCACACAACACGCGTCAGCGACACCGAATTTAGTTTATAGTCAAGTCTGACACGTTGTGAGGTTCTATTCTTAGTTATATTTTGCCAGGTAGCCATTTATGTAAGCTGCGAAATATTTAAATTATGACTGCGAATTCTATTTGATTAAATGAACAGGATTTTACAAATTGCTTCATTTCTAACAGTCATTGCGAGTAATACTTCTGTTAAATTTTGTTTCCTTCCTATGCGCGATTTTAGCAATTATTTTGCTGACGGGTATGATGTTTTTTGCAGATGTAGCCTAGAGCTGGGAATATTTTGGATAATTACTTGTCTATATTCGAGTTCAATGAATTGAGGGATATCTTGTGATTGAGCGTCTATTAAAACATTATCGATGTTCGTTGCTTTCTATTAAATTAAATTTCTGACGTTCTTAATTTACAGTGAATCTTTGCGGAACCAATACTGAAGAATCGCTTGGATAAATATCATATTTCTTTTGTATCAGTAAGTTGTTGTGTTCAGTTCTGCTCAGTTTCACAGCTGCCTACAGCACATTGTTTCCCTTATATCTGTGCGTTGGTCAACTTGGCTCGGTCGCTCAGTTTTGAACTCTACACAGAATGACGCACTCTTGTGAAATATCAGTCTAGTATTGTCTGACCAGTTTTCAATACACTCTCTGTTCCGACTTGTAACTGGCACGATGGCGTTAGCTTCACTAATTTATTTGTGCATCATTGAACATCAGGTTCATGTGCTTCTCTCGCATCAAGATAGAAGTTCCAGCGTAATCTATGCGTTTATGTAATGCATAGGAAGAGGCTAATAGATATTGTTTGCTGTGAATGCTAGCGGCTGTTAACTAATTCTTAACACGCGCGCATCGGTTGAGTCTTGATTTGATGTTCAAATGTCGCATACAATTTTAAACTTATAACTCATTTGAGCTGCAGATGTAAGGCTGGTTTCTCCAACACGGATATAATGGTGGTTCAGGATTTAATCCACCTATTTGCATAGGCTAAATCCTGAACCACCATTAAATCCGTGTTGTAGAAACCAGCCCGTAACATTTTGCTATCACAAATAACGGATCACAATGCCTATATTATCTCATGTTTCATTTTTTCATGTCTCTATAAATTCCAAATATTTAAGAGTTAGGATGCGATCATTTAATAGTTCTCAAGAATCAGTTGCCTGCTTGAAAAGACTAACCGTGTTTAAAATTTATTGTGGGTTTAATAAAATAAATGCGTAGACGACGATTAAGTCTCTATTATATACCCCTGTGTTAAAGCATTCAATACTTTGTTGTCTATTCTCTCCTAGCGTAATAGTGTTCTTTTTGCAGTTCTTTCTGCTTCACTGTAGTAACGGTAGTAACGGTAGTAGGCCTTGTCATGTAGGTTCTACCAATATTGATGCGGTAGCTAGATATTTCGCATTGCAGTTTGTGTCACGGTATCTTTTTCACGCCAGACTGAACACTGGGCCTAGATCTATGTCCAAGCTATTGCAATAAATATTTCATTATCCTTTGTGAAATGTTGAAGGTGTTGTGTGATATTTGCTTGTACAAAATTTGACTCCGCTTTTTCAGAGCAAAAATTATCGAATAAAATGTAATATAATTGCTGTCAGGTTTTTTGTCGAAGTTTTTAGTTTGAAGAATATAATTTACGCGCGCCTCACAACACCATAACGAACGATCCGAGCATCGCGCTAAACATCGGACAGTTTCTGATAATTATGAATTATTTTCATGCAGCGAAATATTCTTTGATCGTATAATTTGAGAATAATTCTGATGAGACCAGTTCGATTATAATTAATATGACACCGAGATTCTTGTATGTAGAGCCTGCGTCATGCATCCGCGTCATGCATCCGCGTCATGCATCCGCGTCATGCATCCGCGTCATGCATCCGCGTCATGCATCCGCAATCATTTTCGATTGCGAGTCACGTAATCAGCAATGACGTCACACGACGAGATAAATATATATTTTTCAATAAAATGTCACGCACAATGCTGTACAACCGAATAAAGTAATTCTAATACGACAGAAGTAGGAAAATCGCGCAGTATTTAAAAATATACATTTCTGTAATATAGTAGGCAGCTTGACAATCACCATAATATTGTATGTCGATAACGATATAGTATAGTAGAGTATGAACAAAAAACATTCAAAACTTGAAAAATCTATTCGCTTTGGATAATAGGCTCCAAGATTTAATTTGAATCGACGCCGAAAATTGAAGCCTAATGATCAAATCTCATCGAAATGCACGGAATTGATAAAATCTGTAAATAATTATTGCAATGAGTTTATGCTTTGTGGCAGCGAAATCAAAATTTAGCTTTAATAATTTACTCGAAATTACAAACAATCATTACACGTATATCACAAGGAACAATCATACAAGCCAACTTTAAATTAAATAAATTATTGAAATGACTAGGCATGGAGGATGCGAACATTATTTTCCTTGATAAGTGCATCGAATGCTGATATAATTAATTAACAATATAGATACTTTGAAGAAACGAGTGTCAATAAAATCAGAAAATTTTGGCCATTTAGGCGTTTTAGGCCATCATGCTTAAGTGACTCTGACTAAACCCTATTCGTCAAGGCGTTCTTGAAGTCCAGATCAAGGCTCAAAGCAAATCACGTAGTACTTGACTTCACAATAATAATTATTAACAATTGTTTTATAATCACTACCATTAGACCTAGAGTACAAACTCAATGTCATCATTTTACTTATGCATGACAGAGACACGCTAAGATAAAATCTTGATGCAAATCTTTCTTGCATTTCAGAGGTTTGAAGTTGAATAGTGAATTAAGCCTTCGAGGCTTCAACATTACCAGAACTACATTTTCTTAAAATATTAAACATTTTCATTAATTAAATGATTTCTACACCATAAGCGTACATTTTTGTTAAATTTTTACAATGTAACAATTTTCAATTTTAACAATTAAGCAGTTAATTCAACAATACAAATTGAAACATTCTGTCAATTGGGCTACATTTTAAAAATGCGCCTTAAAGAATTAATTTGTCTATAAAACAGCTCAAATACACATTTTAACCCTGCATGTTCCAGTGGAACTGATAAATCGTTATCAAAGAATTTGGTCTACCATAAACCTAGAACGGCTAAACAAAGCGGAAATATAGCTGCTGAGTGGGAATCAAGCTTATTCCCACTCATTTTGCAGCCAAGAGCAGCATAATATAAAACAAATTCCTCCAGTATGCTGCCTCTGACAATCCCCTTTTGTGTGCCGTTCAGATTGGATGAGTTCCTTTCTAGGCCGATAGTAGTCAAAATTCTTCGATCCTTAGATGTGCTGCTCAGCCGTCGATATTTCTGAGCCGAAAGGCGAACCAGCCGCCGCCGATATCAGTAAGGCAGGCCTGTAGAACGTTCTAGTAGCCCAGACATCCTCATCCTCCTCCCTGATCCTCCCGTTGCCGAAACAGCTGTTGTTATAGTACACCGCACCCCCGGCAGACAATCCGCCAACTTGAGCGGAGGCTGAATTACAGGCGTATCCTGTGAGACCGAGGAAAAACGCGGCGTCGCGCTGCGCGATTGGTGGACGAGGGGCGGTCGCTAGATGCGAGGAGGAGAAGGTGTCGAGACTTTGCTGCTCACCGCAGCGGATGTTCACCATGCTTCCGTTGACGTTCGTCACAAAGACGAGACGCTTGCTTGCGCGGCTGCGAGATGGCAGCACGTGCGCCTTGAAGCGCCTAAAGAACGCCAACGCGCGGCTTTCCCCTCCAACCTGATCCCCTTTACGCTCGCCTTGGTTCTTTTGAGCATCTCTCGATTCGAGGTTTGACGCAGCGGTCTTCTGCGATTGTTGCTGCTCGGACGGCTGTTGCTGCAGCTGCTGAAATTGCTGCTCCAGCAGCTGCTGCTGATGCTGCGCGTGCTGCTGAAGCTGCTGTTGGTGCTGCTGATGCTGCGCGTGCTGCTGCTGCTGCTGTTGTAGCAGCAATCGACGACTGTTGAGTGTATCTAGGTGATTCTTTCTGAGCGTTACAGTTGGCTGTTCATTGAGATGTCCTTGATGCAGCTGCAGCTGCTGCTGCTGCTGCTGCTGATGCCAATTATATGGTTGCTCAGAATCGCGAAATCGTGTACTTAATGCCCCAGTTTTATATAAATATTGCATCTCCTCTTCGCCTTGTTCGCTTACAGCAGGCTGTCTCATCAATTGCAGGCGTTGCTCCCCCAGGTTCCCTCGATCCCCCACCACGCTCCCTCGATCCCCCACCACGCTCCCTCGATCCCCCACCACACTGCCCCTGCCCCCCACCACGCTTCCCCGATC